>CAUYLG010054206.1:0-128720 GCA_963573385.1 Cacajao melanocephalus
TCCCTTATTCCTTCCTGTCTCCATTGTTAAGCACAATTATTGGCATAAAAGAGGTTTTTAATACCCATTTCTAGACTGCATTCTAGCCTGGGCAATAGAACAGGAATCCTGTTCTCTCTCCCTCTTTCTCTTCCTCTTTCTTTCTCTCTTACATTCTTTGTTTTTTTTTTCTTTCACTCTTTCTTTCTTCTTTTCTCTCTTTTTCTTTCTTTCAAAAAGAAAAAAAAAGCTTAGCTGTTCTTTCCTTACCACTCTTCTTCATCACTGCCTAACTTTCACAGTGGATTAGCAAATGTGAAGTGTTCTGTAGGCAGACATGACACCATTCAAAGCTTTTCATACATTTTGGAAAGTGGCAGGAACTGGAAGCCCAGTATTGGCAGCACAGGATGTAGGGGTGACATTTATTATAGACCATTTTTTGCTTTATAGTTTATGGAGTAAGATATGATGACAACTATAATGGTCTTATTCAAGGTTTAAATTTTATATATTATCAGAACAAGTATTAATGTGTAAGAGAGGCACACAATGTGAAAATTGATCCACCTATTTGGATTCATTGTAAGGTTCGTTTTCCAAACTTATATTTATAAATGACTTAGGACCACTGACAATGCTAATGAATTTAACTAAAAAGTATCTCCAGAATGATACTCAGACATTTTGTACATTTGGATTTATGCTACAATTCAGTGAGGAACAAAACCATTTCAAAACCATTCAAAACCATTTTATTTTGAATAATTTAGTTACTTCTTGCTTTCCTAATAAAAGCATTTACTTTATGACTCAAAATTATTCTGGGCAAATGAGACATGAGGGACATCTATGAAAAAATAAAAATCTGTAAATTATCCAGATTTTTACAAATCCATGTGTTTAATTTCATAGTCTAGAAAAAAATAACATCTAGATTTGACTATTTTCCCTAATACCTGGAATTTATATTTTAGATAACATAAAGGGAGATGAAATAAATGCTACGTTAGTTTCTTTTCAAGGAAATCTTGTGACTTTTTCAACATTGTATCACAATGTCGGAAAAATTCATGTTTTACAATCTAGAATTTTATTTGTGTATTTTTATTTTATTTGTGCCTTGCTTTGTGTAGAGAACAGTTACTCTCCTTTTGGCAGAATTTCTAATTTCTAATATCTCTTATGCTAGCTGGTATTTTGGTGATAGGTGCTTTTGAAGAAAGCTTCAAATGATTGTACTACTTTTACCTAGTAGCTAACATTAATTTCCACAACAGAAGGTGTGTAAACTATTGTCAGTCTTGACAATATAGAAACAAGATCAGCTTTACTCAAGAAAGTTTTCATTTAGGTTAATAATATTAAGGTAAAATCTCAACTGAGTCTATATCAGGAAATCTTTTATGATCTGATATTATAACACATTCAAGAATAACAACTTTTCCTTTAAATAAAATTAGAGGGAGTTGCTTTGAGGCTGAATAAAAAATATATTGGAAAACCATGTATAGTGGAGATATATGCATCTGCTTTGTTGGAAACCCATTTATCTCTGACTCTAAGACTAATCGTATTATTAATAGACATACACACACTGGGCAACTTGAAATACAATCAGTTTGTTCAGCTCCAGAAGGACTCTCTGAGATAGATTTCTTGCCTGAAAAACTCTCAATTTGACTCCATCTTTTTATGAGATTATTAAATATTTTTTACATGTCTTGCTTTTGCATGTGTACGCATCCCATGATGATGCTTCATACTCAAATTATGTTTTTTGTTCCTATTCTTTTATCTCATTTTTTTCTCTTTGGGACACTGTGTCAGGTATTACTGATTATTAACAGATGCTGTCTTGATGGGCCAGTTTAGGGGCCTACATCTTGTTTCCAAAGGACTCTTGCATACTCCCACTGATATTTCCTTTGGATAAGAATTTGGGGACTGTGTATAGACAGGATACATGACACCAAGATCCTTAAAATAAGTTATATTTTCCCATGGCACATCTTATCCTTGTTAGAATGACCTGAAGCTTTTTGGTTTTAGCTGCACCAGGATAAGATGCATAGAGATATAGAAGTGTCAGAGTTAAGTAGAATTGCAGTCCAGGCTCGCCTGTTCATGCTAATGGAAAGATGCCATGTTGTACAGCAGTGGGAATTTTTCAGCTTTTTTTTTTTTTCAAGAAGAAAATCATGTTTTTAAGTAAAATTTTATGTGGAAACCCAATATCTACAATAATTAAGAATATGGAGTTGCCCAAATCAGAGAAAGAGCTGAGACCCACTCTCTCTTCTGCTTTGCCTTCTACTAGGTTTCCTTGTCACCCCACTCCATGACCCTTCAAGAACCTCTGTGGAATACTAGAGCTCTGAGGAATCAGATTGATAACCATTGTGGTACAAATCATTTTTCTTTTTTAAATCATTGATCATTGACTGAAATTTTTTTAAACTATATTTCAAAATTGGGGTGTCAGTTATTTAGGGAAATCAAACCAGTTAAAATAGAAGTAGTCCCACTGTCCAAACTGGAATGTGGACGAAATAAAAACCTGCTCATCTTTACCACCCTAACAAAAAATTAAGCATAAAAAGTAATGGAATTTCAAGTAAATTGAAAGCCAAATTGCATAGCCTACCCTCATACTTGCTGTGTAGTCAGAAAGGAAACTAACATTTGATGAATATCTACTATCTGAAAAAGTACTAGTCCTTCTGCCATGTGCATTACACAGTATTCTCTAATTTAAATCTCACGACAACCCTGGGAGGTGGAAATTATTCCTATTTTACAAATAATGAAAATGTGGCTGGTAGAGATAAAGAAACTTACCTGAGATCACACAGCTAGGAAGTGTAGGATCTGGGCTCTGAACCCTAATCTGGCTGGCAATTGCTCATACCCTTTCTCCGGTGCTCCGCTATATTTCCAGAAATATAGTGAAGGGAAGCAAGGATATTGTGAAAAATAAACACAAGATTGTCCTGAAAAATATCTATAGAGATGCCCTTGACCACAAACACAGTATTTTTCACTTACTATTTATATACGACTCTGTCTGTGACTCTTCCTTTTATATGCAATGTAATTGATATATTCTTCCTTCCTCACCCCTCTTCTATTATGTTTCTCTCCTTTCCTCTTTCCCTTCTCTCTCTACTTCCGCGTTCACTGTTGCACAGTCTTAAGGGATATGGGTCCTCTCTCATCTGGACAAGGTTTTTGTTGGCTGCAAGAAATGAAAACTCAGTTAAGATAGTAAACTGAGAAGGTCCTTAAAAGAATATAGAGATACCTCACAGAATGCAGGAGCGAGACATAACTGCCATGCCAGGAACTGAGGTGGCTTTTCCACCTCTTTGTGAGTGCATCATTTTTCTTATGTCTGCTTCTCTCTCATGGCTTCTCTCTGCACATCTGCTCTTACTCCCTCTCATGCCTCTGCTCCTTTTAATTGGCTCCCTTTGCTTAGGAATCTTTAGCATTGCTCAATATGGATGGCCTGGCCCTAACTCTGCATGGACTTTCAGATCCAGTGCCTGGAACTTTCCTCCATACCTCTAGTTGTTTTTTTTGTTTGTTTGTTTGATTGATTTTTTGAGACAGGATCTTGCTCTGTCACCCAAGCTGGAGTACAGTGGCATGGCCTCAGCTCACTGCAACCTCCGCCTCCCGGGTTCAAGTGATTATCCTGCCTCAGCCTCCTGAGTAGCTGGGACTACAGGCGTGCACCACCACACCCAGCTAATTTTTGTATTTTCAGTAGAGATGGGGTTTCACCATGTTGTTCAGGCTGGTATTGAACTCCTGACCTTGTGATCTACCCGCCTCAGCCTCCAGCCTCCCAAATTGCTAGGATTACAGATGTGAGCCATCATGCCCAGCCCATATCTCTAGGTTTAATTTCCTGTGGGTGTAAGGTTGGCTCAGCTCAGCTTATGAGTACATCCTCCTTTTGCATTAGGTGTTCAACCCTGATCCAATCAGCTATACTGGAGTGACAGGTCACAGATTCAAATATGGTCTCTTCAGTTGAGACTATAGGTAGGGCCTAAACCCCAAGACATGTCTAGTATGCTTTCCTCGATATTGGACTTTACTTCCAGGTGTACTCTCCTTCCTTAACCCCAATTACTCTAGAGAAGAAGGGAAGGAGGGAACCCCATGGGTAGAAGGACTTTCTCCTACAAAGGAAGTCAGATTGTTCCATTCAGGGCTTGTGGTGGGAGATGTGTTTACCTCAGCCAGATTTGGACATCCAGAGTGTGGCAGAGGGCTCAGAAACCTTTGTAGGACATGAAGTAGAACAAATATTACTTGGGTAATTATTGTGCAACAACTTTTAAAAATGTATTTGATAAACAATCTTTTACATATTTATTGGATACATGTGATATTTTGTTATATGCATAAAATGTGTAATCCACAAGTCAGGGTACTTAGGATATCCATAACCTCAAGCATTTGTCATTTCTTCTATGTGTTAGGAACACTTCAAGACCTCTCTCCTGGCTATTTTGAAATATATAATATGTTGTTGGTAGGTATAATCATACTACTCTGCTATTAAACATTAGAAATTATTCCTTCAATCTAACTGTATTTTGCACCCATTAACCAACTTCTTTTTGTTCCCCCACCCATCCACCTACACCTTCTTCCCAGCCTCTGGTAGCTATCATTCTTTTCTGTACTTCCACGAGATCAACTTTTTTACCTCCCACATATGAGTGAGAACACGTGAAATTTCTCTTTTTGTGTCTGGCTTATCTCACTTAACATAATGACCTCCAGTTCCATCCATGTTGCTGCAAATGACATTTTATTCATTTTTATGGCTGAATAGTATTTCATTAAAGTAACTTTTTGGATTAGAATGAACAACATAAAAAGCCTTTACCATGTGGCACAGTCACATTAGACATGGGTCAGAAACGTGAGTGTAGTTCACCTTGCCTAAAATTATCTTACATGTATAAATGGTAGAAATCAGGTTCCTACAAATAAGATGTGCTGGGTGCTTTGTTTCTAATAAATTCATCCATGCTCAAGAGAGAAGTATCTATGATGCTGCTATAGTTTAACGCCCAGTAATATATTACAAAGGTATTTTTAAAATCACTTCAAAGAACATCATTCAAAGATAGTGCAGTCTTTGATTACTCCTTGAATACTCTCTCTCATTCTCTCTCTCTCTCTCTCTCTCTCTGTGTGTGTGTGTGTGTGTGTGTGTGTGTGTGTGTGTGTGTCTGCGTTGAGGACAGCTAATTGCAGTGTGAACCTGAAGTAATGCTTTTATTATAGGCTAAAGAAGTTATATCAAACTTTGTCTCTAGGAGTTGTGATTTGAGTAGATTTTAAGAGTTATGATATATAAGAACTTGGCTGAAATTATTCTAGCATGCATTATTCTAGTCTTGATGTATCATGTTGTGATATAGCAGCTCTCAATTTTGTAAAAAATCTAAAAAGGAGACTTTGGGCTGAGATGACGGGGTCTTCTAAATATACATTCATGTCGTCTGCAAATAGAGACAATTTGACTTCCTCTTTTCCTGATTGAATACCCTTTATTTCTTTTTCTTGCCTGATTGCCCTGGCCAGAACTTCCAACGCTATGTTGAATAGGAGTGGTGAGAGAGGGCATCCTTGTCTTGTGCCAATTTTCAAAGAGAATGCTTCCAGTTTTTGTCCATTCAGTATGATACTGGCTGTTGGTTTGTCATAAATAGCTTTTATTATTTTTAGATACATTCCATTGATACCTAGTTTGTTGAGAGTTTTAAGCATAAAGCACTGTTGGATTTTGTTGAAGGCCTTCTCTGCATCTATTGAGATAATCATATGGGTTTTGTCTTTGGTTTTGTTTATGCGATGGATTACATTTATAGATTTGCGTGTGTTGAACCAGCCTTGCATCCCAGGGATGAATCCGACTTGATCGTGATAGATAAGCTTTTTGATGTGCTGTTGGATTCGGTTTGCTAGTATTTTATTGAGGATTTTCACATCAATGTTCATCAAGGATATAAAACATTCTATTATAAAGACACATGCACACGTATGTTCATTGCAGCACTGTTTGCAATAGCAAAGACTTGGAACCAACCCAAATGCCCATCAATGATAGACTAGATAAGGAAAATGTGACACATATACACCATAGAATACTATGCAGCCATAAAAAAAGGATGAGTTCATGTCCTTTTCAGGGACATGGATGAAGCTGGAAACCATCAGTCTCAGCAGACTGACACAGGAGCAAAAAACCAAACACCACATGTTCTCACTCTAAGTGAGTGTTGAACAATGAGAACACGTGGACACAGGGAGGGGAACATCAGACACCAGGGCCTGTTGGGGGGTAGGGGGAAAGGGGAGGAATAGCAAGGGGTAGGGGGTTTGGGGAGGGATAACATTAGGAGAAATACCAAATGTAGATGATGTGGGGATGGATGCAGCAAATCACCAAGGCACGTGTATACTTACATAACAAACCCGCATGTTCTGCAAATGTACTCCCAAACTTAAAGTATAATAATAATAAAAAAGCCTAAAAAGGTTTCTTTGGGACACCCCAGCCATCTCCTATTCTGAACGTTTAACTAAGGAAGTAAAAAAAGAAGTTCATAATCACCATGTTTCCAAACTTGTCAATGTATCATTTTCAGGTTGAAGAGTTTTTCATGGAAATCCTTTGCTTCTAGACACCACCCCGTGCCTTCTGCACAATATCATCAGGTTTGGTGGCAGCTTAGGGAGGGCTAGCCCTATCTGTGGTTGCTCAAGTTTTTCTACTTTAGGGTCTTATATCTTATGATTCCCCTATGCTACATGGATGAGGACTTCTTGCTTCGGTGAGGCCCTCCCTGACCATCCTATCTACGGCAGACCTCCTCATCCCCCCATTCTCTTACTTTATACTCTGTTTTATTGTGTAAATTTTAGTTATCACAATCTGCAATTATTTTTTCATTTTGTGTTTTATTGAATGTATCCCCATCACATTGTAAGCTCTGAGCAGGCAAGGACCATATCTATGTTAATCACCATTGGTATTCCCAATGCGTTATACAGTGCTCACCACATAAAATGGGCCCAAAAAGCATTTGAGGGATGGGTGAATGAAGAAAACAGTAGTAGAACACTGTCATCCATGATAACAAAGCAGCCATGTAAGTCATTTTTTTGGAAAGTGAACTTTTTGGCACAATGGCTGTGTCTCTCATGTGCACGTGGTTAGTATACCAGTCATCCATGGAGAAAGGGATCAGGGATTCAGACGCATCATATTATATTAGAAGTCCCCACATCTAACGTTTAAAATGAATAATTAGCAATATTTAATATACTTAATAGAAAATTGCCCTTATTAGAAGTGTGCAGATTATTTTTCATACACAGAGCATACACATGTAGCCAACACCTTGATCAAGAAAATGAATATTCTCAATACCCTGGAAGCCCCTGTCATGCCTATTTCCACTCACTATTCCTTCAAGGTTAACCATTATTCTGTCTTCTGGCAGCATACATTAGTTTTGCCCATTTTTACTTTATATAAATGGAAGTATACAGTTTCTATTCTTTCAACATTTTGTTTGTGAGATCTATCCGTCAGCCATATTGTGGCATGCCCTACACTTAATGTTTTTAAACAAGTGGAAATGAATCCCAAGACACAATGAGGGGCCAATGCAGTGAGGAAAGGAGGCTAGTCATATAGAGTGACAACTGGAGATTTATGTGCTGAGGTGAGCCATGTTCTATTAAACTCACTTTGCCTTCTTTGCTTCCTCTAGCCTTGCTTCCCAAATCCTTAACATTCAGCTTACAAATATCTGCCCTTGGGAAAAATACTTACTGATCCACTGAAAATCCATCTCTGCTACTGCGAAAAAAAAAGAAAAAAATCTTTTGAGCCCGTGCTGTCTCCCTGAGGTGTGTCAATAGTGCCACTTCTTTATACTAGGGGCAGCATTTAATTATTGATTCTTAATGCATATATCCTGGAGGTGTTTATTAAACTGAGTTTAGGGACATTGTTCTTTCCCTCGCTGTGCATGAATTTATGAGAAGACCTACAGGGGAGTGGTGATGAAAAAGCTGATTAAGTTTCTGGACTTTACACAGAAACAGATAAAAATAGGATACTATGCATGACTTAAAATTGGCAAGGACAGGCCTTCAGCATAAGGAAATCTCTTTGAGTTATTAATCATGAGTTATATATTTTTGTGAAAGTGAAAGGGAGAAGCTTTAATTAAACACACCTTAATAATCTTCCTTTAGAAAATTCCGTTTTAAAAATAAATATGGCATCAAGTAATCTATGGAAGGTGTAGAGTAACTCTTCTAGAGTCCTATATAATCAAGAAGCTCCCCCGACAAAGAAGGTTGCCAAGCACTTGCACAAATTACTAAAAAAGGCTGGGGAATCACTGGCCATCTGTTCAGCATGGTTCTCATGCAAGTGTGCCTGGAGCTGCAGGACTAGATGACATGATCTTAGAAGAAAAAGGTCTTTCGGTTTTCATTTGATGATTATCAGGTTTCTTTAAGTCTAAAAAATGCCTTAAAACTTAAGTAATAAAATATGGTGTTCTTTTGGCTCATACAGTGTGTCAATCTCCCTCTCAAGCATTTTCAGACGTTATGCCAGAGACCAACTGGAGGCAAAAGACACCATTTATTTCATTCCTTCCAATACTAGTACCACACATTAAAAAAAAAAAAAAGTATTGTGTTATTGCTTGGGTAAAGAGCTATCATTTACTGGGCTTCAGTTTAAAATGTTTTTGTTGCTTTTTAAAGTGGTCAAAATGACACTTTTAAAACCCACAATTTTGTGTGACCTGCATATTGAACCAGTCCAGACACCATTTGAAAGGTGTTTGCAGGCCACTATGACTCCATACACAATAATAATCAATATCACTTAGACTACTTATTGGGTGCATACTAGGAGCCAGGAACTGGTAGGCACTTTATATACGTTATCTCGTTTAATTTTCCCAATGATCTGGCAAGGCAGGCACAACCATCACTCCACTAATAAATGAGGGAAATGAGTCTTGGCCCAGTCAGATAATTAGCCCTCAACCACATTGCTCGTTTGTTCAAGCACTGAATTATGAACTCAGGTCTGTCTGACTTCAATGTCCACATTCCTTCCCGACACCATACTTTCTTAATACTTAGGGAACCCCGGTCTACACTCATTTCTTGATATCTGTAGGGAATTGGTTCCAGGACCCCATGATCACTAAAATTTGAGGATGCTCAAATCCCTTATACATTCACATATAACCAATTCACATTGTCCTGTATACTTTAAATCATCCCTAGGTTACTTATAATACCAAATACGATGTAAATAGGTGTTATATTATATTGCTTTTTTCTGTCTTTTATTGTTCTATTGTTAATTTTTAATTTCAAATAGTTTCAGTCTATGGTTGGTTGAATCTGCTGATATGGAACCCATGGATGTGGAGGGCTGACTATATTTCAGATAAGACTCTGAAACAAACACAACTTCTGATTTGGATTTCTATGTTCATCTGGTTTGTTTTCTGGTCACTTTTAACATAGTAGTAATTAGTACTACGTTTGAACCTTGCCTTTGCCACTTGCAACCTTTGTGACCTGCAGCATGTTATTTAACCTCTCCGAGGGCTCAGGTTCTTCTTTCATGAAGTAGTTCAAATAATAGAATTAACTTCATAAAGGCGTTTTAAGAATTAAAGGAGATGATGCAAGTGAAATTATATATCAAAATAATAAAGAGTACATAGTAGATGTGCAATACTATTAATAACAACGATATTAGGATTGGATTTTGAACTTAAAGCACCTTGGCAGTCTCCCTTCCCCTGCTCTATAATTAACTCAGTTACTCTCTTAGAAGCCTATTCTGTTCCATCAGGACCAGAAAATGTTTCTTTACATCCAGAGTTTAACAACTGAATCAGGGCTGTCATTACAAAATAAATCTTGATTCTCATACTTAAAATTTTAGCAGGCTGTCTTCTCATCCTTAAGGTCCAATGAATAACCGTAATAATAAAAACTTGATTCTGCTGAGACAGCATTTAAAAACAATAATAAATTAAAAGTAACTGCAATCAAACATGTATCCAAGCATCTTAAACCTTTAAAATGTTGTAACAGTAGAACTCATGCCTATTTACCTAACCCTGTGATTGCCATATATTCCAAACCGACAACAGGACACATAGTCCAACAAAGAATTTATTTTCAGATTTGTATTCTGATTTATAGAATAAGATACATGGAAGCATAACAATTAAATTACATTTAATTGTACATTTGGTAAATCATCTTTATTGAGAAGAATATGGGACTCTATAAAGTTAAACTCTCCTAAAGATCAGAGACATGTGCTACTCTACACTGTTCTTTTGAATAAAAGCATATTAGTAATCCTTTGAATATCCTTGAAAAGTACCAAAATAGAAGGTTATTAACATTCAATCCAATGAAAATAACTTTATTCCAGAATTTTCTTTTGTTTCTGTTGTATAAATTCACTTATAGAACACCCATTAATGCAATGCCAAGCTTATAGAAACACATGCTTTATGTAATTTTTGGTGTTGGTAAAAGTGATACATATTCAGAGGGAGAAAAGATAATTAGCCCCAGGGTTTGATAGACATCATTTAGTAGTCGTCCTGATTCATCCAGAATCCTACACATAACCAATTACCATTGCAATGAGAACTTTAATTTTTAAACTTCCTATCCAATTTCTTTCAATCATTGCTGTAAAACATTTGAAAGCCAGTAATGCAGAAGGCGCTTTATAGGCCTGTGTTAGAAATGGTCACATCTCCAGGGAGCTAAAATCACAGCAGATCACACAAGTAGAGTGATCTTCTTTTTACTGTGGGCATTATATAACTTCAGCTTTGAAAAAAGTTGTGTTAAGGATGAAACCCAGCAACTTTTAGTGATAAAAAAAAAACATTTTGCAACCATTGTTCATAGAATACACAACCAAGGCCTTTTTTTCTCTTGATCTTTTGAAAGAAATTGTGCTATCTGAAATGAATCCACATGAAGGAGATTGAAGGCAGTAGGCGTTAATATGATTCTTCTTTGGATGCAGTAGGTCTTTGGGTGGTTTTTGCTGTTTCAGGCCTTCTCTGCTTCTCCTCTCCCATCCACTTTTCTCTTATACTTATTCTTAAAATGATCGCCCTGTTCGTTTAGGGTGATTCATTTAAACTAGTGGTGAAAAGGCATTTTCATCCACTACCATGAAGTAGTATTAATTTGCTGGGCCTTCATAAATTTCATTGTGAAGGGACTTAATTTGTTTTCATTATGAGAACTTTTGAGCACATTCGGTTATCATAATCAAAAAGCACTTAACTGCATGTGTGCTATGCCAAGAGAATTACAGAGAGACATTTTCTTCCCTCTGAGTGTGCAAGTTTAAGAGTGACTGCCAGGTTGTGTGGATCACTGTGTGGAGGGACAGAATGATGCATGATCTTGAAGAGCAAACTTGGGGTTAAAGGTATAAGGCCAAACCAGAAGACCTGTGTCATAATTGGTAGTTTTAGGGAAACTAGTGGTTGATGTGAGAAATCCAGCCATGCTGGAGGCACAAACAGAAGCCCAGTTGGTATATATAGACCAGAGAACTGCTTCCAGAGGATTAAACACAGCAAGAGGGTATAAGAGTGAAGTCCAAACATACAAGCAACTTGGTCAGGATTCATTTCAGGCAAGAAGAAACCAGGAGTAGAGTTTTAGCCCAAATTCAAAACAGGTAACCATGTCCTCCTAATTACGCAGCCATGGTGAAAATCTATATTCCTTCCTTTGCCCCTGATTTTGAACAGCCTTTCTCTTGTATTTGGATCAGGAATACTGGTTTGAGCTGCTTCCTCAGGTGAGGCAGACTGCTGCAGAATATGTGTATTATAACATACACTGAGATCCTATCGTGAGCTCTTGTAAGCTTATCTTTGAGACAGCATTAATATGAACAAAACACTTATTCGAAGGTCAAATGATATCTAGTGTCTGGGGGTTGGTTGAAGTGTTCTGGACCTTTTCTTAGAACTCCCTGTTTCTTGGCAATGAAATACAAAAAACAGGTTGACTTCCACCAAAGCAGCTTTTAACATTTACAACTGAGGAATCCGATTGATATCTAAACAGAACTTTTTTTTTCCAATCTTTTCATCCCTGAGGGCAATAGGCTTTTCAGAAAGGTATCTTGGATTGTGGTAAACTCCAATGATCAGTGAATCTGCTCATTGGTAAGTATGAAATCAGCCCCTGTTTTTACAAAATAATTTCTAGTATGTATATATATATATATATATATATATATATATATATATATACATATATATATATACACGCACACGTTTGTTTTTCTGGAGCAAAGGCAATTATTCTCTTAGTTACAGGACTTCATCTGGATCTCTAGCTAGATGACATTAGCCACTATACGAGTCTCAACTGGGACAAAGATACTGTTTCTACATAGTTTCTACACTAACCTGATAAACAGATACTACTACTCTTTTAGAATAAAGGCAAACATAAACCTTGGAGTAAGTGAGAGGGGAGGAGACAAGGACTTTAAGGGATGCTTTAAAAGCTGTTAATTTTTCTTGATGCCATTATTCCTCTGTGTATGCTTAAAGGATTATCTTGATGTTGGAGTAATGATCCAGAGAGTATCATTTGTAACCTTGAGGTTAGGGATTGGGAGATTGTTCTAAATAAAGTCTGAGATAGTCAGTTCAAGAAGAAAGTTACGACTACACCTTGAGTTTGACAAAAATAAGTTCTTAGTGATACTTGAAGAATTACCAGTGCCCTACATTCCTAAGAAAGGGGTGAGAAATGGGAGAGAAAGGCACTCATCAGTTTTGTATATTTTACCTTCCTAATAATGTTATGAGTGTGTATACATTGTCATCCTCATTTTATAGTTTCGTAAACCAGAGCTCAGAGAAGCTAAATAACTTGTTTAAACACTGTGGTTACGAATTAGGCCCCAAAGGCAGAGTCAGGTTAGCCTGAATTCTGGCTTCCCGTAATTTCTAACAGTATGACTTTTGGACAGCTACTTAAACTTCCTGTGCCTGGTTTCCCCATTGATAAAATAGGGGCAATAATAGTACTTACAACAAATTATAGGAATTTTGTGGATATTTAATGAGATAATATGTATAAGTCACTTAGCAGTGTTTCAGACACAAACTACTCAAAAAAGGGTATCTGCTTTGTAGTTATCATCATCGTCATCAACATTATCAGCGTTATCCTCATCCCCTCTATCCAGATGTCTCAGACACCAAAGCTCATGCTGTTTTCACAACGTTATAGTGCCTCCTAGTGGTAGCAAGTAAGAGTGGTGGAGCCAGAGAAATTCAATGTGCACAAGTAGAAGGTGAAAAGATAAGGCCGTGAGAAAAATAAGAAAAAGCAAAATGTAAAAGTAAGACAAAAGAAGCTTTACACTAACAGGTATAATCACTAGAAGCTCACTTATAAGCAGTTGTCTCAGATGCCATACTCAGTGTATCCTGCACTAGAACAATCCTTTCTCTCTGAACCCCTGAGGTTACTAGATTGTGGAGAATAGAACCCCATGTGACCACTCAATGAGACTCATGGAGAGGCTTTCATTAGGCTTTGTTTGAGAAAGCCACTATGTAGAGCTCATCCAATAGATCTGAACCCTAACTCAAAGACCGTTTCAAACTAGTTCTAAGGCCATGCACATGAAATGAAAAACATGCTTAACTATGGGATACAAGGAATCATTGATCATTAAAGTATTCATTAACCAAATTTATCAAATATTCAAATCACCCCACTCTCAAATGAGCCATGCTCCATGGACTTCCTGTGTTCTAAATATTGATCAAATCATGCAAACATTGTTTGAAACTTATGTTGGGCCCCTTTAAAGCAATTTTACCTCATTTGCATGAACTTTGATGTTTCTTAGGGATATTTAATACTACAGCACCCAACAAAGTTCTCAACTATGCGTAGCCCTTGGAAGAGTTATGACTGTAACATGTCTAGATGTACGGGAAAGCTAACTTCTTATAAGCCAGATTGAGCTAAATTAGCCTGATGAATTCATCTTCCCTGAAATTGTTGGCTTGACCTTCATTTCAATCTAAGAATGACAGAAAATAGGACCCTTTTTATTTGTTTCTCTAGTAATCCATCACCATTTCTACTGATTCATTGTTAGTCTCTACCACATTCTCCAAGGCAACCAGCCAGATGCTTGCCACCAGAGAAATCCCTGGTTCCAAGCTTGAGTCACCTTCATAAGGAGTGAAGTCCAACATACAAAACTACTGGACAGCAGTTGGTGAGGATTTAATCCTTTTTGGACAGGTGGCATTTTTAAGTTCTGGGTAGAAAATTCCCGCATTTTGAGACCTGGAGTTTTGACCTGGTAGAGAAGCTGACACCTTAAACAAAGCAGTGTTCTCTTTATTCACTAGGTGGCAGGAGCTCCTTAATATATATGTGAGGGGTGGCTATGAACACATGTTTAGACTAGTGCATCAGTAAGGCTGTCTTTTAGAGAAAGATACATGGAAATGTGAGCCATGAAATATTAGAGCAGAGCCTATGAGAAAAGAAATCCTCTGTGTTAAGCACAGAGCTTAGGATTTAATAGCAGTAGAGCAAGGTGATTGTTCCTTTAAATAATAACATTTTGAAGAAATTCCAGGAGTAGGTTTGTCAAAATGAAGTAAATTAATAAAATACTTTATTCCTATGTGTTTTGCTGTTTGAAAATTTACTTCCTTCAGGTCTCTGCTGAAATGTCATTTTATCAGCAGGGTCTTACCCCCTCTAGTACTCCCTTACCCTCTGATGTTGCTTTGTTTTACTCTACAGTACCCATTACATTCTGAACATGCTTTATATTTTACCTGCTTATTTATTTACTGAGTGTCTCCCCTATCCCCTTTGGAATGAAATATCTAAGGGAACTAGGACTTTGTTTTGTTCATTATTGAATTCCCAACACATAGACTGGCAGATAATGGATGCTCAGTATACATTTAAGTGAATGAATGGAAGAATTACCAAAAGCAAATTATTTTTAAAAGATAATTTTAAATTCAACTTTTAAGTCAGTTTGTATATAAAGTTAAGCTGACTTGTATAAAGTCAAGCTGACTTAAAAGTTGAATTTAAAATTATCTTTTAAAAATAATTTCAATTAATTATGATCAAAGTAAATCATATTATAGTATACATAATCTAATTTTGTTTTGCAATAATCATAAAATATAAAATACTATCATCACCTAAATGGATGTCTTTATGTTAACACTTGATAGTACCTAAGGTAATTAATTTTTCAGTAATTATGCCAAATTTGCTTGCTGTTCTTATATCATTAATCAAGATAATGAACCTTGTCATTGATAACACTATGATTTACTAGTATTTTGCTCTTTGATTTCATTTTTTACTTCTGTTTTGAGTAGTAATATAATATTTTAGAAAAATAAGGAATTAAAATGGTGATAAAATTAAACAGGTAAATTTAGAGTATGCCTGTATCGTTATTTTTTTAACATCTAAATTGCCTCTACAAGTGCATCTTTAAAGTTTTAGTTGTGGAATGGCAAAGAGAATCTTAGCAGCTGGATGACTTTTGAAAAAACACAGAATATTTCCAAGCCTCAATTTCCTTATATATAAACACAAAATAATAATTTCTGTTCTGCCTATTCATAGGATTACTGAGATGTATAAAAATTGGGAAATGTAAAGTTCTATTCAACTATAAGGAGTTACAGATGATGCTAGTAAATAATTTCATTTGTCTAATGATTTTAGGAGCTATAGCAATCCCACTCCTAGGTATATGCTCCAGAGAAAGAAAACCAGTATATTGAAGTGATATTTGCATTCCA
This sequence comes from Cacajao melanocephalus, assembly GCA_963573385.1. NCBI lineage: Eukaryota > Metazoa > Chordata > Mammalia > Primates > Pitheciidae > Cacajao > Cacajao melanocephalus. The sequence goes on from CAUYLG010054206.1 coordinate 15,945, forward strand.
ATGTTTGTTTCAGCACTATTCGTAATAGCCAAGACTTGGAAGCAACCTAAGTGTCCATTAATAGATGAATGGATAAAGAAAATGTGGTACATATACACAATGGAGGACTATTCGGCCATAAAAAAGAAGGAGATTCTCTCATTTGCAGGAGCATGGATGGAACTGGAGGTCATTATGCTTAGTGAAATAAACCAGTCACAGAAAAACAAACTTCACATGTTCTCAATTATTTCTGGGAGCTAAAAATTAAAATAATAGAACTCATGGAGATAGGGAGTAGAATGGTTACCAGAGGCTAGGGAGGGTAATAGGGGTGTTGGGGGAAGTTGAGATAGTTAATAGGTACAAAAAATAGAAAGAATGAAAAAACCTAGTATTTGCTTGCAAAACAGCATGACTATAGTGAAAAATAATGTACATTTTAAAATAAAGGGTATAATTGAGTTGTTTGTAACACAAATAATGCTTCAGGTGATGGATATCCCATTTACCCTTATGTGATTAGCATGCATTGCATGCCTGTATCAAAATATCTCATGTAACCCACAAATATATACATCTACTATGTACCCACCAAAACTTTAAAAAAAAAAGTACTTTGTTTTTAATACTCTCTTGTAGGACTTTGGATATGAGCCCTGTCTTAGCTCAGGTTGCCATAACAAAATACCATACACTGGATGACTTCAATAACAGAAATTTGTTTTTTACAGTTCTGGAGTCTAGACATCTGAGATCAAGTTTCCAGCCAATTCAATATCTGGTGAAGGCACTTGTCTGGGCTTGTAGACTACCACCTTCTCACTATGTCTTTACATGGCTTTTTCTCAGGGCTTGTGTGTGTAGAAAGAGCGAGAGCAGCTCTCTAGCATCTTTTCTAATAAGATCACTAATTCTGTCAGATCATGGCTTCACCCTTATGACCTTTTTTAATCTTAATTACTTGTCTGGAGGCCCTATCTCCAAATATAGTCACACTGAATGATAAGACCTCAACATATGAATTTGGGGAAACACAAACATTCAGTTCATAACCAATACCAACAGCATCACCACAGTAATGTTTATAATAACTAACTTTTATTGAGTACTTTTTGTGTGTGTGCCGGGTACTGTGATAAGTACTTTAACTATCTCCTTGTTTTAGTCAAATATTTCTGTGGCTTATCCCAATTACTTGAGGACCAGTGAGAGGGGCTTTCCTTTATGTAATTATTTAAAACCTAGGCTCTTTCCATCTTGTGGCTGTGGCCTCCTCTGAGTTCTAGAAGTTCTTTCTATTTAGCTGGTGAATGGGTAAAGAAAGTAAGGATAGCACATGGGAGGTTTTTAATAGGCCATACTTAGCAGTACCACATGACCATTTTTCATTAGCAAGAATTTAATCACATAGTTGTATCTAACAGCTGAGAAATGCAGTCAACCTGTGTATTCAGGAAGAGGAGAACATGGCAAAACAGATATTGGTGAGCATTAGCAGTAACTAGCAAACTCATTTAATCTTCATAGTAATCTAAATCAGTAGGTACCATAATTGTTCCTATTTTACCAATGAAGAGAGGGTATTTGCTCAACATCACACTAATAGTAATTTAAATTGGAACTCAGTCCCCTTCAGAGGGTTGCTTTTAATCACTGTGCTCTTCTTTCTGAACTAGGGGTAAAAGTATTATTTCATTGCTATCATGAGTGTTCGAAATGGTTTGACCATTTCTCAAAGATGTTTTAGAAAAGCACTAAGTTTGGCTAAGTAATAGATCAAAAATTTTGTTTAGTTATAATTTGTTTAGTTACTAAAGAAAGAAGGGAAAGAAAAAAGGAAGGAAGAGAACAAACAAGAATAATAAGCTTTTTGTGGAGGGTTTGGATACAGTTTCTTATATGAAATCTTATGTATACTTGTTAATACCATTAATAGCTTATTCACCTTTAGGGTCTTTTTCCTCACTGGCATAAATTATAGAGATATTTCGAATGTGTTTAGGGTTTGGCTGTGACATCAAAGAATACGGACTCCTTTGCTGGTCTCTGCCTAACTATTCATAATGGAGATTGTACTGTCCAGAGAGACCATGTAAACTCATCCTAGAATTTAGATTCATTTGTCCATATTGAGCACAAATTGGAAGGTCAAGGACTAGGATACTGCTTCCCATTGGGCTAAAGGGTTCCTGAAGTGATCCAAAACAGGAGGGATGGGAAATCTCCCTTCCCTTTTATCTAAGTGGTTACAGGACTAAACAAAATTACAATAGGCTGCCACTTGTTTTTTTGTGACTTGGTGGATTTTACAGCCACCTGGATGGGGCTACCTCTCCAATGTACCATGTTAAATGGTGCATTATTTGGTTTACAGTGTTCAACTAGCCTACTTCTTAAATCTCTTCTTATATTTTGGTTGAGAGTTCATTTTCTTTTCATAGATAGCACAATGCTATCCTAATTCTAGCTAAGTTGTGATAACAAACTACAGAATATGAAATTCTAAGCTTCTAAAAGTTATCTTCATATAATTCAGATGGTGTTTCTTAAAATGCCAGCGTATTACAAAGACCATTTAATTCAGCCTTCTTGAAGCACAAGAAGGACTGATCTTTCTAGAAAAACTGTTTTCCTGCCATATTAAGTTGAATTTCTCCAATACTATAAGAGTCCTGGTAGCTTCTGAAAAAAGTAGTGGGGTGGGGGTTAAACTGTTTAGACAACGTGAAATATCTTAAAATTTTCCTGCCTATATTAAAGAGAGTAGCAATCTAGGATAGTTGCATCTTAAAATAAAGTTGTGTTCTGTGGTTGATGGTAAAGGAGAAGTAGGGAAGTGCCCTTGACTAACCTGTTCCATTATTAAAAGCCAATTCAAGATTTTGGCATGTGCATATATAAGTGGCCAAACGAGAGTTCATAGACAGTGGTATTACATTAGGCTTTCTTCCGGCAACGTCGATAGTAACAATAGTATGGATCAGGCCTGTCTTACCAATCTGAAACACCCTCTAATCTGAGAAAACATTGAAATCAGACATGTAGAACTGAATTAGAGATGTGTGGGTATTAAAATACTCCATCCAACCCATTTCCACATGTACCATCTGTTGTTTCCAGATGCACTGCTTCCTAGAGGCGGTATTCATGGGCATGGTATTATAACACCAACACATCGGCATTTCTACTTCTGGGACTTAATTCTCAGAAATACAACTTTTCATTGGCTCCACTTCAGGGAATTAGACTTTTCTGTGGCTAAGGACACGCCATTACAACCGTGGTAATGGAAATAGTCCAATTCCGAGCTTATAAGGCAGCAGGGAGCCTTCAAATTGGAAGCAGTACAAAGTTTCTCTAATTTGTCGGTAACTCAAGGTAAGTTGAGTAACACTATTAATGATCCCCCCTTTGTACTTAGATAAGCCTAGCACATTGTAGGTAAGATGTTGGAGGTACGTCTTCTATGTTAAGTTTGATAAGGGAAGTTATAAAATGCTTCAAAGGCTCTAGAGTATATGCCTAAAGCCGTGTATATAGTCCTGCACCTTAGTCTGATGCTGTCTGTAAAGCAATGGGCTGTCACCTCCCTCAAGACCACTGCTTGCCTCATTAATACCACTGGAACAAATTATCACTTCACAGCCCAGAAATCTTCTATAGCAGTTGTGGTGATTGATGTAACAAGGCTAAAAAATAATGATGAAATGCATGTTCCAGAAGACAGATTCAAATGGCAGGAGCTTCAAAGGCAATTAAATGTGACACAAAAGGAGTCTTCCTGGAATAAAGTATTTTCAAATAAATGGTAAGATAAGTGTGATAATCTCCTAGACTCACATTACACATAAATTAGTTTGCTATGAATAATAATTTCCAAAGGTTTAGTGTGCATTGAAGTAAACGTTTAGAAACAGCCAATTTGAACCATTTAAAAATATATATTTTGGTTTAAAATCAGGACAAAAGAAATGCTTTGGGACTAGCCTATATGGTCACCATGGAGTTGATTTATTTGTAGCCATAGTATTTGAGTGACGTCTTTTGACATGCTTTAAAATTTCTTGTTGGTTGGAAAGTAAAGAATCATGACTACAGATGTCAAGTTTAACTGCCTTCCTCCAAAGTGAGTCAAACGATTCTTATGATGTATTGATTCTATACCACTAAGTTACTAACTATGTTGTGAGAGGAACCTGCCTCCTCAAGATAGTGCAGCTGTACATTAGACAGGGACATCAAGGTCGTCATGAAGGGGAAATTTAAGACATGGAAATAACTGGGACAGCTGGGCAAGGTGAAAGCACTCTAGCATGCACTGGCAAAAGCAGGGCAGCAAAGCTTGCATCTATATGCTTCCAAAAGAGGTGAAATATCCAAAGCTTTGGACCACTTTTCTGTGGAAAAGGTAAAGCTCAAACTGTCATTTTGGATCTGTACGTGCTCCTATCTTATTTTCTTGAAATTTGAACTCGAGACAGATAAGAAGAGTACTGGATCAAGTGTAGGAAGCAATAGGTTATTTTTAATAAGGATTCATATTTAAAAGGTTGGTTAATCATAGGACTGGACTTCCACAGAGTTTTAAGAATAAATTCTAAATAGTCATTTTTAAAAATCATATTTGGATTAGATGTAAAATGATCTGAGGCTGTATTGGATATTTGTTTAAAGTTATTTCTTTACTAGTCTGTTATTAGCCAAACATGATGAGGTCATGTGTCAATTTACTGGCAGGATCAAAGAAGCACACTTACTTAAGGTAGTATATTTGTTGATCTCACTCAGAATTCTCTAGATATAAGTGAATACAATTCAATAACCATTCATTCCACTTTAATAATGAGTTTGACATTTTTTTTTACAATATCTTGATCAGCCTTTTCAATAACATGATCCAATGATGTAGAAATTTGTTTCTAATTGTACAGTCCGTCATTAACATTGTTGTTTATCCTGAAGGCATTCAAGTGCCCCTTTGAAATAAAAATTAAGGACTATTTTGACCCAGTTCTTTAAAAACAAGTAACACTTTTATGCAAGGACAGTGGTTAATTTGTGGGTTGCAGACAAAAATATTCACTAACTGTCAAAAGAGGCTGAGAAGTTATTTCTACTCTAAAATGTCTACAATTCACTGGGTTAGACAAAGGGGCACATACATGAATCAGGAGATTTGTTTTATAAAAATGGTCTTTTAGAAAATTGCCTTAACCTCTTACAAACCTTGTTTGTCATTGAGTTTGGAATTGAGAAATTCTGACTTTTACTTACCTGTCTTGTTAATTGTTTAAAAATACTGAAAACATATATGTATGCATCATGGGTGGCAGAAAACACATACGACTTGACATGAAATAGAAAAGCAATACAATGACTTTGTACTTTTATGAAACATTCATAGATTGGTAATAAAGCTCCTTCCTAATCTCATTTGATCATTGCAACACCCAAGTTATTTGTATAATTATGATTTTATCTATCTTTTTAAACCATGGAAAAGTCAGATGAACCAAATGACCCAGTGCTCATTTTTAATGTTATCATCCTTCTATTAGATGCACAGTCACAGTCATTTTTAAAAGAAAATCCTGACATTTTTTATCATATCCAACAGGCATGTCACTAAATTCTCGTATTTGTGACAACTGACAACTAATGGCTAGAATGCATTTTTTATACTAATTGTGATTTTAAGCAACATCAAGAATTGGTTGTTTATATGGGGTAGATTAAAACACATAGATAAACCTTTTTAATTGAACACTTGGAACTACCCAATTCCAAACTGGTCATGCAATATTTTAAGAAGAGAAAGACACTTACACACACTGAGTGCCTTCTCTGGGCCAAACACTGTCACACATGTGATAGCAACTTCAGAACAACATTGTGCAGTAGTTATTTTTATCTCCATTTTTATGGAGGAAGAAACTCAACCTCAAAGATGTTAAGCAGCTTCTCCAGTGTCACACCAGCTACTCAGTGGCAGAGCCAATATTCAAATGTACATCTGCCTGTTTTTAACTACTACATTACAAAGCTTTTAAATAAATGTGGAAAATATGTTTGATAATAATGGCTAAATCAAAATGTGTTGGAGTAAATCTGTGTAGTACTGTTCATCAAGGTAAAAGTATGTATTTCGTTTGTTAAATTGTTTTATACAAGACACTGGAATAAATTAAATGCATGAGTGATATCAGAATTTAAAGCATTGTGTTTATTATACTAATGTTGTTTTATAAGTTCTAATTATTTCATTGAGGAACAGTCTACACAAATATTTAATGGGAAAAATAAAGTTAAGCTCTTTGCACCCACACATTCATAAAACTTTGTTTTATTTTTTTAAGACACGGTCTCACCCTGTCACTCAGGCTGGAGTGCAGTGATGTGATCACAGCTCACTGTAGCCTCGACCTCCCAGGCTCAAAAGATCTTCTCACCTCAACCTCCCAAGTAGGTGGGACTACAGGTGCACACCACCACTCCTGGCTAATTTTATTTTTATTTATTATTATTATTATGGGAGAAATGGGGTTTTGCCATGTTGCTCAGGCTGGTCTTGAAGTTCTGGACTCAAGTGATCCTCCTGCCTCAGCCTCCCAAAGTGCTAGAATTATAGGCATGAACCACCATACCCAACCTTGGTTATTAAAGCTGAGATTTCTGTTTTTCACAACCTTATTTACAAAACAAGCCAATTACCAAAATTGAAAAATGATATGGCTTGCATTCTAACTATCTGTTGCTATGTGTAAGGACTGTTAAAAATATTCTGGTACAAATTACTCTTTAAAAAGAGGGCTGGCCAGGCGCAGTGGCTCATGCCTATAATCCCAGCACTTTGGGAGGCCGAGGGGGGTGGATCACGAGGTCAAGAGATCAAGACCATCCTGGTCAACATGATGAAACCCTGTCTCTACTAAAAATACAAAAATTAGCTAAGTATGGTGGCGCATGCCTGTAGTCCCAGCTACTCAGGAGGCTGAGTCAGGAGAATTGCTTGAACCCGGGAGGTGGAGGTTGTGGTGAGCCGAGATTGTGCCACTGCACTCCAGCCTGGTGCCTGGTGACGGAGTGAGACTCTGTCTCAAAAAAAAAAAAAAAAAGAGGGCTTACATTAAGTACATTCAGTAGTATATAATTTCAGCTTTAGGTTGTAATATAACCAGTTATTTTGCTATGATTCAAAATTTACATGTTTCTGCTGGAGAAAAAGCCCAATCACTATGGAAAACAATTGTATGATTCTACATGTGTAGAAATCTTATGATATAATTGCATTCTCATTATTTTTTCTGCTAGCAATTTATGAATATTCAAAATTTTTATTTACCTTCAACCCAAGTGATTTTTTTGCAGAATAACAGAAAAAACTCGTTAACCCTAGAAATGACTGTATTATTTATTAAAAATAGTAACCATTCCAGAATATAGAGGAAAATAAGTTTCTATTTATTCACCAAATAAATAAATGCTGACTATCATAACCCTTTATATGACCTTGTAGTTCTATAACCTTCTTGAACCCATAGTTTTCTTAACTATGAAATGAGGTAATAACTACTTCCCTGGGTTACTATGATACTTAGATAATACGTATGAAAAAATAATGAACTGTGCCTGGCAGTAAGTAGGTATCAAGTTGTTATTGAATAATTAATTTGTTCACATAATTCAGCATTTTGGAAATATGATTTGGGAACGTCTTATAATCTGCCCCAGAAATTGATTTTAAAAATGAATGAAATTTCGATAGCAGTGAAGTTGCCTATCAGATTCCCTTCATAGCTTCCCCAATATTGATGAAAATGATCCAGACCTCTCAGAAGCACCCCTCCTTCGCTAGGTCTTAGCCCTATGCTCCCTCTCTTGTGTTTTACTCGTTTCCTTCTCACAGCACAGCCTTTTGATATGGCCCTTTGACATGACTATTTTGATGTAGTCATACTGACATAACCACATCTAAATAGCTCTATCAAATATTAAACCATTGACCACTGCTTTCTTTACCCAAGGACTGTGTGTCATATCAGACATTTTGAACCTAGTTCTATCTCTTAGTATCCCCTAGTAGACTTCATGTTTCTTTCACTTTCTACTTTACCCATTTTTGTTTTAAGAGACAGGGCCTCACTCTGTCACCCAGGCTGGAATGCAGTAGCATGAGCATAGCTCACTACGGCCTCAAACTCCTGGGCTCAAGTGATACACCTGCCTCAGCCCCACAAGTAGCTGTGACTACAGACATGTGCCACTGCACTTGGCTAATATTTTTAAATTTTCTAAGAGATAGGGTCTCCCTATGTTGCCCAGGCTGGTCTCAAATTCCTGGCCTCAAGAGATCCTCCTGCCTTGGCATCCTAAAGTGTTGCTGATTACAGGTGTGAGCCACCACACCCGGCTTTACCCATAGTTGTATTACTTGGCTTTTTATTAAAATTTATTGCTTTTGTAGTCATAAAAACAGAACTCTTTTAAAAATGTTTACAACTGAGTCAACCTTCAAGGGGAGGGTTGACTTGTACCCAAAAACCAGGATTACAAAGAGTGTTACCTCATAGCATATGTATATTACTGTAGAAATTGTTAGAGAAAATATTCTCATACCCCATCCCCAGTGTCTTATGAGATTAGAAAAATCAAGAAACCTGTACACACAAAAAAGGAGCCATTTAAAAATATTTTCTACTGGAAAATGGGACAAATTCCCTAATTACATTGCTAAAACTGTATTTCAGTAGAGACTAAATAAGTATGGCAGTTGTAACTTTAAGACATTAGATCATTTGGAATGGTGACCATTCAGCTAACAACAAAACTTATGACTGATGCCCCTTTGTGAGAAAAGCATATGTGATAAGCATGTGGCCACTATTTTTTTGTGGTGTGGATGCCACGTGGTGCCTAATCCCAACCTCATTTCTTACCCCATTTCTGAGCTTCTTGTTATTTCATAGCCTTCTTGTATATAGATCTGGGATAGGATGAGGTCCAAAGATAAGAATGAGGATGTTTGTTTTAAATACTGCTTGATTTAAAACAATCTGACTATAAACCTTGTTACATTATCACAATAGCAGGTACCTAATTCCTTTCTTTGCTGCACACTTGTCTCCTCTTGATATTGCTAAATCATGAATAATAAAGAATATGTATTAAGAAATGTGCTTTTAAGACTAAAAGTTAACTCCACTTTAATGATAACATGTTAGAAAATACAGTGGAAAGGCCAAAATATGTGCAGAAGATAAAATTCACTCGTGCCATAATGAGAAAGACATGACCAATTTAGAGGCATCTTTGTAAAACAGTCCCTACTTCTAAAAGTGACCTGTTCAACTACACATATATGCAGCCGCAGGCAAATATTTGAGAGAGTAGAATGATTATAGCAAGTACCAATGTGGGACTAACTGGTGATATATTTTATAAGGCCACATTCATCATGGCATATTCCATGCAACAGGCAGATGCTAAGATGGTGTCAATAATTATAAATTTGTTGAGCATCCATGAGTGATTTGCTTTGTTAAGATAATGGATGAAGACATTTTAATTCTTGCCTTTTGAAGGCTTCCATATGAAGCATTCTAAAGGGGACCACATAACATGCTGACATACAACTGACCATAAAGAAGAATTCGTTTTTTGAATGTTGTTCAGATAAGAACACATGGACACAGGGAGGGAAACAACACTTACAGGGGCCTATCAGGGGAAGAGGGTTGGGGAAGAGCATTAGGTAAAATAGCTGATGCATGCTGGGCTTAATACCTAGGTGATGGGTTGATAGGTGCAGCAAACCACCATGGCACACATTTACCTATGTAACAAACCTGCACATCCTGCACATTTAACCCAGAACTTTAAAAAAAATACATAGTTAGAATGGAAATGACATGAAATTCGTGGAGGTTGACAAATTCATGAGGTTATCACTGCTTATATATTTATTAAAATATAAAGTTGTTTATGGTAAAAAAACAAAAAAGAAAATGTTGTTCAGACAGATATTTAAATATTGTTAGTGCATGGGACTGATATAGACTGGATTAATCTGGAAAAAGTCTTTTACTCAAGTGAACCTTACAGTAATTTTCTGGGAAAGGGTTATGTTATTTAGACAGACTTTTGAAGTAGAAGTACTGAAGACTGCTCAAGGCACCCTGCAATTTATATTATTTTCTTAGTCTAGAGAGGAAGAGTGCTGTCATAAGGAAAAGTTAAGGAAGAAAGACTGATGTAGGATTTGGTTGAGTTTAGTACATGCTGATACTATGGTAGAACTGTATCATAAACTAGTACTATAAAGACTATTATATACTACCCACACGATTATAAGATTACACCCGTTCATTTCCATTTTCATCATCTTCATTTTTTCTGGAATATTTGTAGCTTTTAAAATAGGATAACCTGATTAAATTTAGTCCTTTGAATCATAAAGAATTATAGATTATTTCCTTTTTAATTCTGGGAGAACTTAAGCCATCTGTTGCCTTGAAGCAGAGAGATTTAGTAATCAGGCAGAACAGTAAGAAGATACTTGTCTAGGGATATCATTAATTAACAAACTTGGAAAGTATTCTTCACTTTTTACCTTAAAGTCAAAGCAACCTAATAAGTACATTAGGGAGTTAGATGACAAAACCTGTCTTGGGTCAGATACTCTTTGTGTTCTGCTTTGTATAGTGCAGAAGAAAATGTAAATGAAGGTGCTGGGTCCATTATGATGAAAAAAAGCAGTAAGTAACAAGAATTGTTAATTGTGAGGTCCCAAAGTAGTGCACATTTATAAAACCCCAGTATTTCAAAACAAATATTATGTTGTTTTTAGATAATCCCTTTCACTTAAAAATAACTGTTCTCACTACAAAGAGATGATAACTGTTTGAGGTGATGGATTTATTGATTAACCTATTTGATCATTGCATCACATGGTGCGATAAATATGTGCAAGTGTTGTATAAAATAAAAATAAAATAAAACTTTAAAAAACTGTTGTGTCCCTTCTACTTAACTTCCATATTAAAATTGAAATTTTCAACAACAAATTTTGAGGGAACTAGAACAAGTTTTTTTAAAATCAAATTTATTTAAGTACAGCTATTGTGCAATTAAATCTACCCATTATAAGTGGATACACTGATGAGTTTTGACAGATATATATACCCATAGAATCACCGCCACTAATCAAGACATAGGATGTTTCTAAAACCCCATAAATTTCTCTTCTGCCTCTTCCAAGTCAATTCTCATTATCCTCAGCCTCAGGGAATCACTGATATGCTTTCTGTCCCTATAGATTAGATTTGTCTTCTCTAGAATTTCATATTGGTGGGATAATACAGTATTTACTTTTTAACATGTGAGTTCTTACACTCAGAACAGGGTTTGTTTTGGTTTTGTTTCCATATCCTTTCAGTACTTAGTATTATTCTTAATGTTAGACATTCTAATAGATGTGTATCAGTGTTTAGTTGTGGTTTTAATTTTCATTTCACTAATAGCTAATGATGCTGAACATCTTTTCATGTGCTTAATGACCATTTGTGTATATTTTTGGTAAAGTGTCACTTCAAATGTTTTGCCCATTTTAAAAAACTAGGTTGTTTATCTTCTTCTTATTGAGTTTTAAGAGTCTTTTATATATTCTAGATACAAGTCCTTTGCCACATATATGTATTGTAAACACTGTCTCCCAATGTATGGCTTGCCTTTTTATTTTCTTAACAGCCAAAAACTTTTAATCTTAATGAAGTTCAATTTAACTTCTCTTTCTTTAACAGCCAGTCCTTTATTTTTCATTTTCTATTTTTATATATTTAGGGGGCACAAGTGCAGATTTCTCACATGTATATATTGCATAATGGAGTAGCTTTAGTGTACCCATCTCCCAAATAGTGAACATTGTACACTACACTTAATTTTTCAGCCATCACTCCCCTCTCACTCTCCCATACTTTGTAGGCGCCAATGTCTGTTATTCTGCTCTACATGTCCATGCATACCCTTTGTTTAGTTCACTTAGAAGTGAGAACATGTGGTATTTGACTTCCTTTTCTGAGTTATTTAATTTACAATAATGGCCTGTGGTTCCATCCATGTTACTGCAAAAAAACATGATTTCATTATTTTTTATGGCTGAGCAGTATTCCGTGGTGTATATATACCACATTTTATTTATCCAGTCGTCCACTGATGGGCACTTAGGTTAATTTCATTTATATATATTTGAGATGGAATTTCACATTTGTTGCCCAAGTTGGAGTGCAATGGCTCGATCTCGGCTCACTGCAACCTCTGCCTCCTGGGTTCAGGTGATTCTCCTGCCTCAGCCTCCCGAGTAGCTGGGATTACAAGCGCACGCCACGACACCCAGCTAATTTTTTGTATTTTTAGTAGAAAATGATTTTCATCATGTTAGCCAAGCTGGTCTTGAACTCCTGACTGCAGATGATCCACCCATTTCGGTCTCCCAAAGTGCTGGGATTACAGGCATGGGCCACCGCACCCAGCCAAGTTAATATTTTTGCTATTGTTTGTGCTGCAATAAACATATGTGTGCAGGTGTCTTTTTGATATAATGATTTATCTTACTTTGGGTAGACACAAAGTAGTGAGATTGCTGGGTTGAAAGGTAGGTCTATTTTTAGTTATTTGAGAAATCTTCATACCATTTTCCATAAAGGTTGTCCTACTTTATGTTCCCACCAATCAGATTTAAGCATTCTCTTTTCTCTGAATCTTTGCCAGCATTTGTTGTTTTTTTGACTTTTTTATTTATTATTATTATACTTTAAGTTCTGGGATACATGTGCAGAACTTGAAGGTTATTTACACAGGTATACACATGCCATGGTTTGCTGGACCCATCAACCCATCCTCTACATTAGGTATTTCTCCTAATGCCATCCCTCCCCTACTCCCCCCCACCGACAGGCCCCTGTGTGTGATATTCCCCTCCCTGTGTCCATGTGTTCTCATTGTTCAACTCCTACTTATGAGTGAGAACATGCAGTGTTTGGTTTTCTGTTCCTGTGTTAGTTTGCTGAGAATGATGGTTTGCAGCCTTATTCATGTTGTGCAAAGGACATGGGTTCATCCTTTTTTATGGCTGCATAATATTCCATGGTGTATCTATGCCACATTTTCTTTATCCAGTCTATCACTGATAGGCATGTGGGTTGGTTCCAAGTCTTTGCTACTGTGAATAGTGCTGCAATAAACATACATGTGCATGTGTCTTTATAGTAGAGTGATTTATAATTCTTTGGGTATATACCCAGAGATGAGATTGCTGGGTCAAATGGTATTTCTGGTTCTAGATCACTGAGGAATTGACACATTGTCTTCCACAATGGTTGAACTAATTTACACTCCCACCAACAATGTAAAAGCATTCCTATTTCTCCACATCCTCTCCAGCATTTGTTGTTTCCTTACATTTTAATGATTGCCATTCTAACTGGTGTGAGATGGTATCTCACTGTGGTTTTGATTTGCATTTCTCTAATGACCAGTGATGATGAGCTTTTTTTAAAAATATATGTTTGTTGTCCACATAAATGTCTTCTTTTGAGAAGTGTCTGTCCACATCCTTTGCCCACTTTTTGATAGAGTTGTTTGTTTATTTCTTGTAAGTTTGTTTAAGTTCCTTGTAGATTCTGGATATTAGCCCGTTGTCAGATGGATAGGTGCAAAAATTTTCTCCCATTCTGAGGTTGCTTGTTCACTCTGATGATAGTTTCTTTTGCTGTGCAGAAGCTCTTTAGTTTAATTAGATCCCATTTGTCAATTTTAGCTTTTGTTGCCATTGCTTTTGGTGTTTTAGTCATGAAGTATTTGCCCATGCCTATGTCCTGAATGGTATTGCCTAGGTTTTCTTTTGGAGTTTTTATGGTTTTTAGGTCCGATGTTTAACTCTGTAATCCATCTTGAGTTAATATTTGTATAAGGTGTAAGGAAGGGGTCTAGTTTCAGTTTTCTGCATATGGGCTAGCCAGTTTTTCCAACAGCATTTATTAAATAGGGAATCCTTTCCCGATTGCTTGTTTTTGGCAGGTTTGTCAATCAGATGTAGATGTGGTGTTATCTGAGGCCTCTGTTGTGTTCCATTGGTCTATATATCTGTTTTGGTACCAGTACCATGCTGTTTTTGTTACTATAGCCTTGTAGTATAGTTTGAAGTCAGGTAGTGTGATGCCTTCACCTTTGTTCTTTTTGCTTAAGATTGTCTTGGCTATATGGGCTCTTTTGTGGTTCCAAATGAAATTTAAAGTAGTTTTTTCTAACTCTGTGAAGAAGGTCAATGGTAGCTTGAGGGGGATAGCATTGAATCTATAAATTACTTTGGGTAGTATGGCAATTTTCACGATATTGATTCTATGTTCAATGTTCATAGAAACAAATGTTCAAATGTTTTTCCATTTGTCTGTGCCCCCTCTTATTTCCTTGAGCAGTGGTTTGTAGTTCTCCTTGAAGAGGTCCTTCATATTCCTTGTAAGTTGTATTCCTAGGTGTTTTATTCTCTTTGTAGCAATTATGAATGGGAGTTCACTCATGATTTGATTCTCTGTCCGTTAGTGGTGTATAGGAATGCTTGTGATTTTTACACATTGATTTTGTATCCTGTGGCTTTGCTGAAGTTGTTTATCAGCTTAAGGAGATTTTGGGCTGAGACTATGGGGTTTTCTAAATATACAATCATGTCATCTGCAAACAGAAACAATTTGACTCCCTCTCATCCTATTTGAATACCCCTTATTTCTTTCCCTTGCCTGGTTACCCTGGCCAGAACTTCCAATACTATGTTGAATAAGAGTGGTGAGAGAGGGCATCCTTATCTTGTGCTAGTTTTCTAAGGGAATGTTTCCAGCTTTTGCCTATTCAGTATGGCATTGACTATGGGTTTGTCATAAATAGCTCTTATTACTTTGAAATACATTCAGTCAATACCTAGTTTATTGAGGGTTCTTAGCACAAAGGGCTGTTGAATTTTTTCTAAGGCTTTTTCTGCATCTGTTGTGATAATTGTGTGGTTTTTGTCATTGGTTCTGTTTATGTGAAGTATTACATTTATTGATTTGCATGTGTTGAACCAGCCTTGCATTCCAGGGATGAAGCTGACTTGATCATGGTGGATAAGCTTTGTGATGTGCTGCTGGATTTGGTGTGCCAGTATTTTATTGAGAATTTTCACATAAATGTTCATCAGGGATACTGGCCTCAAATTTTCTTTTTTTGTTGTTGTAGTGTCTCTGCCAGATTTTGGTATCAGGATGACGCTGCCTTCATAAAATGAGTTAAGGAGAAGTCCCTCTTTTTCTATTGTTTGGAATCGTTTCAGAAGGAATGGTACCAGCTCCTCTTTGTACCTCTGGTAGAATTTGGCTGTGAATCCGTCTGGTCCTGGGATTTTTTTGGTTAGTAGGCTATTAATTACTGCCTCAAGTTTAGAACTTGTTATTGGTCTATTCAAGGATTCAACTTCTTCCTGGTTTAGTCTTGGGAGGCTGTATGTGTCCAGGAATTTATCCATTTCCTCTAGATTTTCTAGTTTATTTGTGAAGAGCTGTTTATATTATTCTCTGATGGTAGTTTGTATTTCTGTGGGATCAGTGGTGATATCCCTTTTATAATTTTTTTATTGTCTATTTGATTCTTCTCTCTTTTCTTCTTTATTAGTCTGGTTAGTGGTCTATTTTGTTATTCTTTTCAAAAAACCAGCTCCTGGATTCATTGATTTTTTGCAGGGTTTTTCGTGTCTCTATCTCCTTCAGTTTTGCTCTGATCTTAGTTATTTCTTGTCTTCTGCTAGGTTTGAATTTGTTTGCTCTTGCTTCTCTAGTTCTTTTAATTGTGATGTTAGGGTGTCGATTTTAGATCTTTCCTGCTTTCTCCTATGGGCATTTAGTGCTATAGATTTCCTTCTGAACACTGCTTTTGCTGTGTCCCAGAGATTCTGGTACATTGTGTTTTTGTTCTCATTGATTTCAAAGAACGTCTTTATTTCTGCCTTAATTTCGTTATTTACCCAGTAGTCATTCAGGAACAGGTTGTTCAGTTTCCATATAGTTGTGCAGTTCTGAATGAGTTTCTTAATCTTGAGTTCTAATTGGATTGCATTGTGAACTGAGAGACTGTTTGTTATGATTTTTGTTCTTTTTGCATTTGCTGAGGAGTGTCGTAGTTAAGTCTGATGTGGTGCTGAGATGAATGTATATTTTGTTGATTTGGTGTGGAGAGTTCTATAGGTGTCTATTAGGTTGGCTTGGTCCAGAGCTGAGTTCAAGTACTGAATATCCTTGTTAATTTTCTGTCTGGTTGATCTGTTTAGTATTGACAGTTGGGTGTTAAAATCTTCCACTATTATTGTGTGGGAGTCTAAGTCTTTGTAGGTCTCTAAGAACTTGCTTTATGAATCTGGGTGCTCTTGTATTGGGTGAAATATGTTTAGGATAGTCAGCTCTTGTTGTGTTGATCCTTTTACCATTAGGTAATGCCCTTCTTTGTCTTTGCTTTTCTCTTTGCTTGTTTAAAGTCTGTTTTATCAGAGACTAGGATTGCAACCCCTGCTTTTTTTTTTTTTCTTGCTTTTTATTTGCTTGGTAAATACTCCTCCATGTCTTTATTTTGAGTATTTGTGTCTTTGCGTGTGAGATGCACACTGATGAGTCTTGACTCTTTATACAATTTGCCAGTCTGTGTCTTTTAATTGGTTTTAATAATAACCATTCTGACTGGTATAATATCATATCCCATTGTGGTTTTAATGTGCATTTATCTGATGATTAGTGACGGCTAGTGGCTAGTGCTTTTTGTGTCCTGTGTGTTCTTGCATATTCCAAGATCATGACAGTTTTCCACTGTGTTTTCCTCTGGTAGTTTTTATAGTTTTAACTTTCACATTTAGGCCTATAATACATTTTGAGACAATTTTTTATCTGGCATGAGGTAAGAGTTGAAGTTCAATTTTTCCATATTGTTATTCAATTATGTTTGCATCATTTATTAAAATATCCTTTCCTTATTGAATTTTATCTTTGAATTTTATTCAAAAACCATTTAGACATATACAAGTGGATATATTTTTGGACTCCCTGTTTTGTTTCATTAGACTATGTGTGCAATATATGCCAATACTACAGTGTGTTGATTATTACAGCTTACAGTAAGTCTTGAAATCAGTCCTTCAAATTTGTTCCTCTTTTTCAAAACCATTTAGGCTTTTCTAGGTCCTTTGCATTTTCATATAGTTTTTACAATCAGCTCATAATTTCTACCACAGGAGCCTGGGTGATTTTGACTGGGTTTGCTTAGAATTCATATCAATTTGAGGAAAATTGGTATCTTAACAAGTTGAGCCTTCCAATTTATAAATGTGATATCACTCCATTTATTTAGATCTTTAATTTTTCCCAATGATGTCTTCTGCTTTCTAGAGTACAGGTCATGTTCTTTTGTTAAATTTATGGCTATATATAATAACCAACTTTTAAAATTAAATATCAAGAGAGAACAGACAGTACAACTTATCCAAGAGTGCAGCCTGTTTTTGTAAATTTGATTTAATTTTTGATTGACACCAATACGCCTTCTGATCCGAAATTTCAAGTGTTCTGGTGAGTAATTGGAATTTGTGTATATCTTTTTGCTAAGCTTTTCATATCAATGTCTTTTAAGAAACCAGGCAAATATTCTCCTCAGATAGAATCTCCAAGTGAGCCTTTTACTTTCTCCTAAGGTTTGGTTTCCTTATGTTTCATTATTGCCTTATACATGTTATTTGTTCATTGACTTATTGGCGTAAGGGCCATAAAAATACTCTTCCCTCCTTCAGAATTCTCTTCCACATTAATAGCTTTATCTAGTAGCTCTGTTATGGAAACTCACACGCCTACATCTCCAGCCCAATATTTACCAAAACTCTAGTTCTAAATAATCTACTTTTTTGCTGGGTATTTCCATATTTAAAGGTTTATTTAAGCATATCTGAAACCAAACACCTCTCCCCTCATATACACACACAAGCACACACACACACACAAACACACACACACAGAATATCATTAAACAAACACATTGGTACTATCTGGTACAAAGAGATGAGTTTAAATCCTAATGCAAAAGACATAAATGTAAACAAAGATTTATTGTATAATCTGAAAAATTGCATAATAGGGGTAAAAAACGATCATTATGGAAGCATGTAACTGACTGGTGGGTTCAGGCACTTCACAGAGAAGGTGATGCCTAAACCAGGACCCCTCAAATCCATTTTTGCTCATCAGATTAAAATAAATCATAAAATAATTTTGCCATTCATACTGTTAGTCTACTCCATGTTTGGAAACTTGGAGTTATTCTTGATTCTTTTCTTTGTCTTACGCCTCAAATTCAGTCAGTAAATACTGAGTTTTATACATTGTAGCATAGTCATTAAATGTGTTGATTCTAAAATTATTCCCACTGTATTTGAAACCTGATCCCACTCCTTACTTGTTGTGTATTTTGGCAAGTTGTTCAACCTCTCTGTGCATCAGTTTATTTATCTGTAAAATGCAGATAATAATTATATCTACCTTTGAGTGTTTTTATGAGGATAAAGTAAGACAGTAAATATTAATTGTTTATCTCAGTGCTTAGCCCATAGCAAAGTATTCAATAAATATTCACAATTATCAGTAATATTGTTATAGCATCACTTAAATATTTTCTTTCCTTTCTGACCCCCTTGAAATAACCCTGGTCACTCTTTCTTTCTTTCTTTTTTCCTTTTTTTTTTTTTAATAGAAACAAGGTCTCACTGTGTCACTGTTTTGCACAGGCTGGTCTTGAACTCCTGAGCTCATGCAATTCTCCTGCCTCAGCCTCCCAATGTTCTGGTATTACAGGCATGAGTCACCATACCTGGCCCCCCGATCCCTCTTTACTCTTGCTATTGAAGTACTGAATCCATATTCAAAAAGTTCATATGTATGTTGATTGTTCAGGTGCACCACTCGTATTTTCTCATAGAAACAGTGTTGTGAATGATGGTTAAATTAACAGGTCAATCCAGCAAAAATTAATTTAATGCAAAATCTATTAAATATATTATCACGTTGAGTCCTCTATAACCTAGTTACTACATAATAACTTTTTTTAACTTATTCAACAACTGTTTAAGGAGTACTTACCATGTGCCCAGCACTATTAGATGCTTGGAATATACCAGTGAACAAAACAAAGATTCTGAGCTTGAAGAGCTAATGTTCTATAGGTAGAAGTTAGGCCTTCTTTACAACAATCGTACAGCTTTCTGCTACTACTTTCTAAACTTAAAGCAGATGCACAGCTTTTAGGAAATTCCTTCCTTCCTTCCTTCCTTCCTTCCTTCCTTCCTTCCTTCCTTCCTCTCTCCCCCTCTCTCTCTCTTTCTCGTTGCCCAGGCTGCTGGAGTACAGTGACTTCATCTCAGCTCACTGCAACCTCCACCTCCCAGGTTCAAGCGATTCTCCTGCCTCAGCCTCCTTAGTAGCTGGGATGACAGGCACCTACCACCATGCCTGGCTAATTTTTTGTATTTCGTAGATATGGGGTTTCACCCTGTTCGCCAGGCTGGTCTCGAGTTCCTGACCTTGGGTGATCCACCTGCCTTGGCCTCTGAAAGTGCTGGGATTACAGGCGTGAGCCACCATGCCCACCCTTTTTGCGAAGTTTCTAAGGCATTTTCATGGTAGGATGCTAAGAAAGACAACAAATGTTTAAAGAGGCTCCCTTCTATACTTTGTTGTTCTCTTGGTTAATTTTGTCTCTGGAGAAACAAATTGGCACATAAAAACTAGCACTGGGTCTTTGGCTATTCAAAATGAAGTTTTAGCTTCAATTCAGAGGAGAAACAATTTTAAGCTACAAATAGGCATTTTTCTGCAGAAATTGGATAGGACTTATGCCGACGTTGAGGACCTGGAAGGAAAACTAATGGGGTAGGAGAAAAAGTAGCTAGGACAGTGCTGGTGAGAGCATCTGCTAGGGCTTTATTCACTCTTCCCTTTTCCCTCACTACTTCCAACCTTGCCATTTCAGACTCTGCAATGGAATAGCCTGAGTGAAAAGGCAAGAAGAGAAAACTACCCATCAGCATGGGAACGAGATTTAAGGCTTTCGGGCTAGAAAGGGAAGGGAAGGAAATCGCAGTAACTGGCTCTGGTAAAGGATATGAGTTTCTGTCCTCAAATGCCTCCAGGGTATATAAGTAAGTCAGAAATATCCAATCCAGATTTTGACATTAAACAGACCTGGGTTTGAATCCCAGCTCATACATTTACTACCTTTTTACTTTTGGCGAGTTACTTAACCACTCTAATTCTTTGCTTTCTCAATTCAGAGTTAATGACAGTGAGCACCGTATGGCTATGATTGTTGCTGGATTGAATGAGATAATGTACATAAAGTGCTTCTAAGAGTGATCAGTACACAGAAAATGTCCACCCACAAAAATTAATTCTTTGCTTCTGTCCCATAACAATTAATTTCATTGTTCCATAAACATCAGCACATCCTTTCCTTCCCCATCGAACTATCCTAGATACTATGGCTATAGAAATCTCTTAAAACACCTTTTAAGAGTTGTCCCCTGCCAAACAATCTCCAATGGATCCCCATCACCTACTGGGTAAAGTTTAAACTTAGGCTAGTATTCAGAGTCCTCCACAATTTGAGCCCAGCTATTTCCTCTCTGCCATTCTACATGAACATTTTACTTAAGTCCGATTTGTCAACACCAGGGTTTCTCTAATGGAACTCAGGGCTTGTTTAAGGATAGAGGCTTGGTTTTGCCAGGAGGCTAGTGGTATGATGCAGGGGGTGCTGATAGCATTTCAAACAGGAGAGAGCAGGTTCAGAGAAAAAGCATGTTTCTCTTTTTCTCTCTCTTCCTCTGTTCCATGAAGTATGCCTAGATTATCTTAGCCAGGAAGTGTTTCTTTAAAAAAATGAATTACTGTTCCTTCGTGTTTGTGGGAGTGGGGAGGGTGGTGGGAGGGAGAGATCAAGAAGAACAGCTAATGGGTGCTGGGCTTAATACTTGGATGATGGGTTGATCTGTGCAGCAAATTACCATGGCACATGTTTACCTATATAACAAACCTGCATATCCTGCACATGTGCCCCCGAACTTAAAATAAAAGTTGATTTTAAAAAGACCAATTACTGAGCCCCAGTTCTATAAGTCATTGTGCTAAGAATGGCACTCCAGTGCTTCCTCCTTTATTCGTTCATCACAATGAGGAGAAAGACATAACAACAAATGTTTTTAACTAATTGTAATATATGATTCTTCTAGGTCTCTGTGTACGTGTGCATGCATACATCTGTGTGTGTATGTGTGTGCATCCTGTAGACACATGAAGGGAAGTGTGACAAATTGATGTAAGTAATCATTGACTAAGATGGTAACATTTGAATGGGAACTTGAGATACATGACATTTCAGAGACAACAAATCACACCAAGTAATGGAAAGAAAGGGAGGACATTTGAAACGGGAACAGAAGATGGAAAGGAATAGAGGTGCGAAAGGGTTTGGTGTGTTCAGGGAGTCACACAAAGTCTAAGGAGACTTTAGTATGGGCTCGGGATAAGGAGGGAGTGGAATATAATGGTAAGTGGGGCTCTGAAGGTAGGTTGGAGCCAATTTAGGGATTAAATGACAACAATAATTCTAACTATCACTTATTGAACACCTAGTATGTTCTAGGCACTGTGTAAACTGGCATATATATGTATATATACAGTATATATAATCTTTTTATAAAACTTTTTTTTTTTGACAGAGTCTCACTTTGTCACCCAGGCTGGAGTGCAGTGACACAATCTCGGTTCACTGCCACCTCTACCTCCCAGGGTCAAGGGATTCTCATGCCTCAGCCAGGTACCACCTGGCTAATTTTTGTATTTTTAGTAGAGATGGGGTTTCATCATGTTGGCCAGACTGATCTTAAACTCCTGACCGCAGGTGATTCGTCCACCTCGGCCTCCCAAATTGCTGGGATTACAGGCATGAGCCACTGTGCCCAGCTAAAAAGCTTTTTATCTACCATATGAGCTATAAGAAATATTATTATCCACATTTAATAAGTGAGGAAACGGATGCAAAGATTAAATAAGTGTTCAAAATTACCAGCCAGAAATGGTAGAACCAAGACAGAAACCTAAGTGTATAGAACTGCAGAGTCAATGAACATGAGGGAATGAGGCATTGCCAATGGTGAGGTGAAAATAGAGCAGAGAGATTCAACTCTGAAGCATCCTCTGAGATAGAAAGATAGTGTTATATGGCCTGGTAACTTGTTTGGTGTTGAAGGCTAAAGCAGATTGAGGCATGGAAGATGACTCTAAGGTTTCTAATTTGTGAGGTGTGGTAATCTCCTTAGCAGAGATAGAAAATTTAGGAGGGTAAGTGTGGTAGTGGGAGCATTAATGCATTTGCATTTGTATGTTTAATAAACTTCAGTATCTGAAATGAAGTGAAGGTAGTCACTAGACTTATAAATACAAGTCAAAAGGTCTGGACAGGATACAGAGACCTGGGACCACAGAATTTGAGTAATAGTAGGAGGTGTGATTATGGATAAAATTACCCAGGGGGGATGTATAAAGGTAAAAGAGAACAGTATCAGCGATGGAGTACTTCTTTCTCTGAAATATTTTACATTTTCCTTGTGAAATAGCATAAGCTTCCTAGTGTCATGCAGTTTTTTTAAACCTCTCTGATCTCTATTGAATTATCAACTACTTGAGGACAGAGACCTCCTTGATGAATTTCTACAAACCAGGCAACATTTAGCAAAGAGCCTTGTGCATAGTGTGAAGTCATTTTATTGGATTGTCCTTTAGCATGAGGGTGTTAGTGATGGGGCTCGGAGGGACCTGTGAGAGGCTTTGGGTTGGTAGCTCGGAGCCAGGGTGAGAGCTATACATTGGGAGCAATGGAGGTGAGAAGAAGGTCCTACTGCTCAGAGGTTGGGCTATTTTCCCCCTTTAAATGTGGCAATATAGTTATGTCAAAATGGATTAATGTTGAGTTTTATCAAGTAAATATTCTCAGGCTTACTGTTTAATAAAATCTGGTGGAGTCAGGAAGAAATCCTTCAACTTATGCTTTCACTTTCTGAAGAAAACTTCCAAATGTAGTAAACTCACAAACTGAGCTTGTAGTCATTTTTAAATTTAGGAAAATTATCTCAACTATGCGTTACAACACAGCTGTTTAAATGAACTATTCTATGGTTCTTTCAGCATTTGTGAAATAAATAAAACAGGACACTGAATAAAAGCAGAGCATTGTTATTTCATTGTTACTAAAAGACAAAATCAATATTTGATTACTCTGAATTAGTATATCCAACCACGCAAATCTTTAACCTCAGATTAACTAAATATAGGAACATGACCTAACCTACAACAGTAACATTTAGCAATAGAGAATGAACTAGTGCCGAGCCTATCTGTAAAGCTTGGAGTTGCACTGATGTCCGGGCTAGATTTCTGACTATCATTCTGTCTGAAGTAGCTGCAGAATTATGTCAGCAGAATTTTAACTAATTGACATTTTGTGACCCTTTCCTTCCTCCTATTCCTACTACTCATTTTATAACTCAGCTCATAAATGAGGCCTTTGTTCAGTGAAATGAAAGGCCTCAGTGATACTTTGCATCACATTAAAGGTTGTTTTCTCTGTTAATATTGCAAATAGTTTTACAAACGGCTATTTCTCATATCCCTAACTGTTCGTTAAATCATTCAAAATTTAAAACTTATATATTGAGTACCTGCTACTTGTCAGATAGTATATTAAACATCAGAGCTATGTGGTCTGCAAAACTGGCAAGGAACCTATGCATACATTCTATAGTGGTGAAGACAGATAATATACAAACAAATACCCAAGTGAATGAAATAATGTCAAATAGTGATTCATGCCAGACAATAAAATAAGATAATGGGAAAGAGTGATTTTGTGGTGGTGGTAGTGGAGAGCTGGGAAACATTAACTAGGATTATTAAAAAGGCCTCTCTGAGGAGGTGACATTTGAGCTGAAACCTGAGTGATGGGAAGGACTCATTCGGGCAAGGATATGGGAGAAGAGGACCACAGACAGAAGTAACAGCAGGTACAAAGGTTTTAAGCCTGGAATGAGTGGGTGGATCTATAGAACAGAAAGAAGGACAGTATGAGTGGAGCAGGCATGAGTACATGATTCGAAGATGGAGAAGCAAGCAGAGTTTGGCTCACTCAGAGTCTCATGGACCATGATAGGAGGCTTAAATTTGATTCTGAGGAAAGTGGGAAGTTCCTGTTGGGTTTACCACTCAGGCTTCTGAAATTTGCCTCAGGGCCTTCTTGTTTCCTGGTGTCCTGCTTCTTCCTGTAGTGAATACTGCCTGAGTTTCACTGGCCTGGAGAAGTGACTAGCTCCCCAAGGATATAGACCCATCCTTTCTGTGCTGTCATTGTCCTTCCCTGACTTTACCTCTTTCTGCCCTGGCTCTGAGGGAGACTTCCTTATTGCTCTCAACAGAGGGTCCTTTCCAGAATTTGTGGATCAGGTCAGAAAAAGAATCCATCTTAAATGAAAGGCCACAAATCCATCTTAAATGAAAGGCCTTCCTTGTGTAGATGAGTGCAGTTCGTTTGCAGCAGCACTTCTCAGGCAGATGCATGAAGGTGTAGCTGCCAAGGTGGGGGAATGTCCCCAGGAAGGTCTCCATCTCAGAGGAAATTTATGGGAGATCTCTGCAGTGTCATTGATTTCAACATATTCTTCATGTGATGTCAGGATGATGGAAGCTGTTGGTGTTTAATGAGAAATTTTGAAAAAGGTGAGCTAGATAGAAATCTGAATTCTGGGATTTCTGCATGCCTTCAGCTTGGTCCAAGGCTTCGCGTCCTCAGAAAGGCAGTCTCTATGGCTTAGGATTCCAGCAGAGTGGAGTAAAAATGCCTATGGAACTCTGTAGTTACAGATTTTGTGTGTACCAAACTGCCTTTCTGTTGGCAAAAATAACCTCTTTGGTTTGTACCGTGCTTTCCAGCTCACAAACCTTGTCACATGCACAATCTAATTTTATCATCAAACCAAACCTACAAGGTTTTATTCTATGTTAAAGATTATCAAACCGAGGATCATAGAAAATGACCCCAGGAAAATATCAATCTTTACATAAAATATAGAGAAATGAATGAATATGATGAATCCTTTAAAAATAGAGCTAATAGGATATTTTTATAGTTAGTTATGGAAGGCAAATAATGCAGCATCTTTGTCATTGCTATGGACAGAAAAATTGAATTACATAGGGCTAGTCGATAGAGTTGCTATTGTAGAACGAAGTTATTAATTCTTCAAGTAGTTTGTTGTGTTTAATTTTCATACAGCTAAAATATTTTTTTAAGAAAGGTATTTCCTTTTCTATTTTTTTTCTTTCTAATAATTTCATCCTTGGTGTAGTTCTGGATTAAGTAATCCAATTGTGAATATTCTGTATGCTGATAGTAAGTACATTGTTTAATAATGTTTTTATGTAAAAAAAAAAAAAGGCTTTTTTTTAGTAGGTCATGAGATATGGTAGGGGGGTGAAGGGAACTGGATCTTTGAAATGAGAAAAGCTCTTATTAATAAAGAATAGATTCCAGTTATACAGTGACAGATAGGACCCAAGGACAGCCAGAAGTTTGTGAAGAACATTGACAATGTCATAATTGGAGGGATACATCTCAGTTTCCCTAGACTTTTGTAATTACTGGTGTGCTACATGTAAATCACATCTATTTCACAGAGTTGTTGGTCTTGAGGAAGAGTTTGGGAAGTAGCTGTGAAAGAGGAATTGAACTCATAATTACAGACCTCCTACAATGTGCTTGGAACTGTGGCAAAATTTTTCTGCGTGTTATCCCATCTACTTTCCACAAAAGTATAGGGAGGAAGTACTAAGCCCTTTTTACAGATGAAGGCATGTCACTGATCCTTAAAGTGGTTAAGTACCTTGATTAAGGGACAAAGCTGATAAGTGGCAGATTAAAGATTCAGACCCAGGTAACCCCAAAGCCTACTTTCTGTTTTCTTTACAGCCTTTGTGGTGACGTGAATGAACTTTCTTAATTAAAATTGCTGATTCATTTATTTATATTTTAAAACGTGCACCATAACCCAGCTTTTGACTTTAGTTAAGTCTTTTTTTCTTTTTTTTGTTTTTTTGAGATAGAGTCTCGCTGTCACCCAGGCTGGAGTGGTGCAATGATGCAATCTCAGCTCACTGCAACCTCCACCTTCCGGGTTCAAGTGATTCTCCTGCCTCAGCCTCTTGAGTAGCTGGGACTACAGCTGAGTGATACCATGGCCGGCTAATTTTTGTATTCTTAATTGAGATGGGTTTTTGCCCTGTTGGCCAGGCTGGTTTCGAGTTCCTGACCTCAAGTGACCTGCCCACTTTGGTCCCCCAAATTACTGGGATTACAGGCATTAGCCACCACGCCCGGCCTAGTCTTAATTTTATATTAAGCAAACAGAATTAACTTCCCTAATTTTAGAAATCAGATGGTTGAGGAAAGATGCTTTATGAATCTTTATATGAATCTTCCTTCTGCTGTTAGGTTTAGTAGAGCAATCCTCCTTAATATCACTATTTCTGGCTCTTCGATTAATGCCTGTTGGAATTGTCAAAATACCTAAAAGTTTTAATAAAATAGAACCTTAAAATGAGAACAATCACACCATGAGCCCAAGAGAACTCCAAAAACTCACAAGCATGGAGACCAAGGCACCTGGTTATTATGCATTGAGGTACCATTAAGACCTGCAATATTAGCTTCGAATGAAAACAAAATGGGACAAGATATGTGCACAGCTTTTATGACAAATTTATAACACTGAAATTAATTTAGGTACCATTTTACAGTCTTTGTGTCAAAAAGAAAATTATGAGAGCTGGGAAAATCTAGGAAAAGCCAATGAAAACTGAAAAGGAAAATCTTCATAATTGGATTCTTAAAAATTAGAATTATCAGTTCAACGCATACACCTACCTTTTGCATTATAGGTGTAAAATTTTTTGACTACAAAGGAAAATATATTTACAATGTCAAGTTTGCTACCTCAATGAGAATAACTTATTGAGATTCAAATGTGGGATCCCAAAGTAATTTCAGATTTGAACGATTTTCATCATGGATATTTCTTAGTTTGCTTTTTGTACTTCAGCAGAATTTTCCAATTTTGGCTTAAGTTTCCATCTCCAGGACATAATTTTGCAGGATCACCTCTTACCCTTATCTCTTGGTGACTGGGTACTGAGATGGGGCTTTATGAACTTGATCTGACAACTTAATAAGATGTAATAAGACCTGAAATAGAGGCAATGCCCTTTCAACTGAGAAGATCTAGATAGGTACAGAATCTTTTCAAGGGTATGTCTAACTAAATTCCCGTTAAGACTTCCTTTTGAAACATTAAATGTCTTTTCCTGTTTCAAACTAGAATGTGATCAGTTGGAATATTGGCAAAGAACAGGTCATTAGTGAATACTCCAATGAAGACAATTGGCTTTGGGTTTGATTTTCCTGTTTTTGCAGTTAGCTTAGCACCAGATGGTGCCCTAGTGAGTTCTGTATAAATAATACAATCATAGGGTTGAGTGATTCTCTACCAGTCACAGACTCAAGCAGAAAATAGCACTTGTCTTTCCACACAAGCTCATGTAGATTCTTTTATTGCTGAATTGTTCTTATGCAGCTCTAACCCTTAAATTGTTGTTATGGTTGGTGTTTCTTCTGTTTCATTATTGGGCAGGAAAGCAGCCAAATCCTCACTCTGACCTAGGAGAAGCGCTACTGGATTTGAGGATCTTTAGCTGATACATCCATCCATTGCAGAAAGAAGAGACAAAAAGTAAAAATCTGCATTCTCTCTATTGTTCCTGAAATAAAAGGGTGTCCCTACACATTCCCTTGACAGTTGGTGAACATTAGGGGGTGATGGAACTGGCCTTGCTTACAGAAATTCTGTGACAACCTCTTATAGGCTTTCAAGGTCTACCTCAAGAGCCAACTCCAGCCCATGATGCTCAGTGATCTTTCTCTGGGTTAAAATGACAGTTATATTTTGTACCTCAAGATCAAGAGCTCTTCATTTTACTGTATGGTATTATACCTTCCCCATTCCTTTTTCTTTGAATGTAAGTCTTGTCTTACCTACAAGATTGTAAGTTGCTCTGATCTATTTGTTTAAAACCTTCACTGCTTAACACAGAATTGGGTATTTAATAAATATTTGTTGGCTTGATAACACATATGTGGGTCACAGTTCCCAAACATTTGAGCAGAGTTTTAATGGTCAGTATCCTGCTGAGAGAACAGGGTTCATACATTGTGACATAAAAGATTCCAGTTTCTTAAAATTGAAAAAGAAAAAATAAAAAGCCTTTCTTGCTCTTCCCTTTCTCTTTACTCTCCTGAAGATTTGACCCATATGGTAGCAAACCATAGAAAACATGATGTAGCATATTGGGGGCAAATGGGCAGAATCACTGAGAATCTTTCTTCTTTTGAAAACAACCTCTATTTTTACTTCAGAAGCACAGATAATCATACGATGTGTTCAGCCGTCACATAGACCTGCAATAAATTTGGCCCACTCTGTTGTCTTTCTAAGCAAACATGGGGATCCATTCCCAAGTGATTGTTATTTCCTATGTGTTAGATGTTGGGGTAACCTCAAAAAGTCACTGGTGTATTCAGACCAAGTTATTAAAACTTGTAATTTATTAATCATATCCAAATGATCAATTTCATATATTCCCCAAATTATTTTATGGTCTTCAGCAGGATTCCCAAAGTGTCTCCTGTGGAATATTAGTATTCCATGAGTTGTGACTAGATGTCCCTTGGAAAAAAAACATTGGTTGTTTGGTTGTTTGGAGAAATGTTAGATACTCTGTTTGCCTCTTAAGGCAACACATTGAATATTAAAGGCTCTGAGGAGTCCTGCGGCAAAAAGATCTGTTTAATTTATTTAACTTGGCATTTAGCAAACATATTTGACCTTGGGAAGAGAAATAATATCTAGTGCTTATTCTGTCCTAGGCATACATTAACTCATTAAATCTCTATGCTAAGAGTCTAAATTAGGTACTATTATCTGTATTTAAAGATGAGGGATTGAGAATCTGCTATATTTAAGGACTTGTTCTAGGTCATACAGTGACAGAGTCTTGTATAGTGAGTTTTCATGTTTGACTCTGCCACCAGCTAGCTATATACTACCATTTTGGTCCAACAAGTCAATCTTAATTTCCTTATCTGTGAGTCACAGTTTAACCATAAGATTGCTTTGAAGATGAAACTAGTTGAATTTATATTACAGTATTTTGGTAAAAAAAAAAAAAGCGTTATATAAGTAGCATTTCTACTTTACAAAATCAGGAGGGCAAAAACATCATCCTATAAAAGGAAACAACATATTCACTCAAAACACATAATGCAAACTGCTAGACTTTTAAGAATGAAAGCAAACAAACAAACACGAACGTAGTTTTAGCTGTCCAGAATAGTGACCAGACATGTACATTTTCATTTATAAGTATTATATATTTCTGATATAGTCTGACTGTGAGTCTCATGTACTGATCAAATTGGGTAATACAGCATTAAGGCACCCAATGATTGTTGTGAAATTTTAAGACTAGAAATACATTATGACTAGATATTGGAGCTTTGATCCTTAACTGCAACTTTCCTTGCTTCTATGGCTTTAAGTCAGAAGCTGAGCTTCTTTTATTTTTCTTTTGTATCATCCATTTTAGGTAGCCACGACATAAACCACTTGTGGCTCTGCCTCACTCCACCAATTCCATAATGTGGTACCTGATTGTTAGTACTCCACTGTCTCTCTCAGCTTGTAAAATTCACCATATAAGTAAACCCATTTCTACTTGACACTTTACAAGCTTAGTGTTTAATGATTTTGATGTAGATAATATATTTCTCCCTAATTTTTGAGTCTTAAAAATTATTCTGCTTGTGAATTCCAGATATACATACACACATACATACATACACATATAACACAATAGATATTCTGCACATCAGCTTGAATGTGGAGATGGGTTTATGACAAAAAGGAAGAGGACTTCTAATTAAATGTCTACCTTGCCCAATTGGAAACTGATTTCCTTGTTACCCAAGTTGAACTGAATCCTGTTTTCAATCTAGAAGTAATTACCAAGGCAGTGCACAATTGAACTGAGGCAGACTGCATTTTGCATTCTGCATCCCTGAACTGTCATTAGCTGATATCATAAATATTGATATATAGTATAATACTCCACCAAGTTTATTAAAAGAATAATTTCGAAGTCCATAGAGGTTTTATCATCCAGGGTTCTACCATTCTCAGAAGCGTGATAGAAGTATGATGAGTGTTTCTGTGGTTTTCCTAGATTTTGTATTTATGAGTTGTTTATGGCTCTGACATTATTTTATGCCAGAATTCATTAACCTTTAAAAAGTTTCTGATATGGTAAGGCCTTATTGTCACCTCTGCTTTCTAGACGCATAGAATGCATCCCAAGAAGAGGAGATGGAACCGATAGCATTCAGATTTACTGGAAGCTGCTTTCTTTGGCCACTTGATTTCTGAGGTGTAGTACTGGATGTGCTGTAGAGGGCAGAACTGCCTGTGATGTGATGACATTCTAGTTCCTTTATTCCAGCCCCAAATTACAAGGTCTATTCTCTGATAACCGTGATTTCTTGAAAGGTGTGCATCCATCTCTTTACTGTAAAGAATAGAAGAGAAATAATACCTGTAAAGAATAGAAGAGAAATAATGCCACTGTTTAAAAATGGTTTCAATACATAAGAAAGGATAATTGCCACAAAATCTGTGCACAGGCTGAAAGAGTTTATACTCTGACAAAAGCATTTCTGTAATGGCAACTCCCTGGGTAGATTAATGCTTCTGTCTGGGTTCTGCTAAAAAGAGCTTAGGGGGCTGAATAGGGTAGACAATTAAAAACAAACAAACAGACAAACTGGCAAAACCCTCCCCCATTCCTTTCAAACCCTTTTGCCCTTTGTGCAGCTCAAAAAGTGAAGCAACTATTAGAAGTACCTCTTAACACTTATTAAATATTGAGCCTCTGCTGCTAAGCAGTGACTTAGGAAGTAATGAAGCTGAAGCTAGCCCTACTTTAATATTGATTCTGGCCTGAAATAAATGTTTATGTCCTTGAAATAATTTGTTGGTGGTTGGTTGTTTATTCATTATTTTCTTTATATATTAAATGGGAAGTCCTTTGGTCTCCTTCAAGTTCTGGATGGGCTAATTAGCCATTTTGTAAACCAATATAGTACAGTATTTCATCTGGATAAATTAATTTATACTCTTACATTGAAATGTAATTAAAATGTTGTTGCAACTAGTTTTTAGTCCCTAATCAGCAAGTGCTGTTACTCTGTACATGAATTGGATGGTAAATTTTATTAGTTTGTTTTCCTGGGCAAAAGATAGCGTCTAATCACAGTCTCTGATCCACAGAGCTGCAGAACAAGCCCTTCAGTTTGCTAAGCAAAAGTTGTTCATTCCCCATTATTAAAGATGTAGGGAGAAAGATATCTCTTTTTGCTTTGATACTATGTTTTGCATTTTCTTATTGTTGTCTTTATGCTGACAAATCCTACCTTATGAACTAGAAAAGAAATGTCTATTTTTTTTTGTTGGAATTTAAGCCAATATTCACTTATTTCGTTCTTCCTACATAAATGCCAGTTACAAATCAATCAATCCACCAGTTTGTCTGCCAATGCTATTTAAAAGTAAATTTCAGCATTGAAGCTTCATTC
The DNA here is from genome assembly GCA_963573385.1 of Cacajao melanocephalus. NCBI lineage: Eukaryota > Metazoa > Chordata > Mammalia > Primates > Pitheciidae > Cacajao > Cacajao melanocephalus. The sequence goes on from CAUYLG010054206.1 coordinate 47,820, forward strand.
ATTAATTTATTCTCTCACATAACAAATATTTATGTATACTGACACTGTTCAAGGTATTGTGCTAAATAGATCCTATGGTGTTTTTTGAGGACATAGCAAAACAAGACACTTTCTTAAGTCTAAAATTTGATATCAGTTAGTCAAGTTAAAATTTAAAATACTAGATTTTTAGCCAAAGGAGGCCAAGTTGATGACAGAATGTATATCAGTAGGCATAGTGCATTTTCACAACTATGGTAGTAACAGTGTGAAGACAGCAACAGTATTTGCTGAATTAGTGACTTTACTGGAAATTAAAATTGCTTGACTGTTAGCCCTTTAAAATAACATGGAATGGTCTGTGCAATCATGTGATTCACATTGCTGAGATTTTTTTTTTCTTGGGAAGGCACGTTATCTCAGGATCAAAATAAGGAGTATTGTATTATGTCTGTGTTACAGACCTCAATTTTAACATGTTTAGTAAATTAAATGGAAGGAACTAAAAATCAGTGGGGCTTTGAGTTGTCAGAAGTTTATTTAGAATTTTTGGTAACAAAATTCTAAATGAATTAGGTGAGATGTAATAAAATGCTTTGTGTTGCTTTACAACATTGCTTGAATTCATAGAAATAAAATTTTGTGACTCTTTCTACCTGTACACTCACACTCATATACATGCATGCACTTCAGTTGAAAAAAAAAGAAGACTGGAGCTATTCAGAATCAATAGAGACAACATAATTAACGAATCTATGCCTAATTCAAAGTGTATTTTGCTTATCTTGCTGATTGGTTAGGGGATAGGCCAACAAAATTCTTTGCACTGTGAACTAATTTATGTAATCCTGAAAGGGGTTTTAAAAAAAAAGTAGCAGAAAACACCTTCTCACCTAACTTACTCTCAGGCAAGAGGTCACAACCATCACTCAGTACCAGAAACCTGGTCTTCAGTAGTTAGGGCCAAATGGATAGCCAACTTTCTAACGTAAGGGTAGGGTGGTGGTAGTTGGTGAGTCTGGAGGCTGGAGAGCCTTGCAGGACAGGGCTGCACTGTAGCATGGTAGCTCAGCACACACAACAGGGTGCCACTCTTTATCTCCTTTGTCTTACCAGGCTTTTGTTTATACACTGCTATTTCTGACATCTTTTCACCAAAAGATTAATGTAGTTGAAAAATCAACCCTTTTGAAGCCTGCACCCATTGAAGGAGCTGTTTTTTTTTTTTTTTCTTTCTTTTTTAAAAATCATTACTCTGCTACTAGTAATTCTCTAGAGTTCCCCTCATCAGAAACTCTGTTCCAGGTGTCATAGGGAACTAGGATTGTCTATTATGTCTGGATAACCAAGCATTACAGACTTCAAGGGTAGGAAGAAACCTTACGGTCATTTAGGCCAACACTATTCTGATGTTTGGATCTCTCCTGTTTTGAAAGAGTCCCACTTCCAGAGAACTGCCTCCTGAGACTGTCCTTATTCAGTGTTTTCTCAAAAGTGTTCTCTTTAACACCAACCTCAAGAGGTACTCTACAAAAGAAAGTGTTTTATGTTCAAATAACTTTGAGGAGCAATAGTCACCATATAGACTTTGAGTATCCCTGTAGAAAATAAACCTGTTTAAATCAACTTGGAGTATCCCCCAACTTATTTGGTCATGGAAACTCTTTCTCCAAGAAAACATGCTTTAGTATTTCATTCCACAGAAAACTCTAGTATATGTTTTTTTTCCCAGATAATATATATTTATTAAAGCAAATTAAAATTGCATTGGCTTTTTGGATTCCTGTAAAACCGACCTTTGGCTTCTTAAGTCTTATTTTTTAGCACAACTTCCTGTTAAGCCACATCATCATGTTTTGCTTGGCTTGACTTTTTGGTCTTAAGTATTGATCTTCTTTTTCACCTTTCGTCTTGTTGGAACCAGCCCACCTCTCCAGCTTGGCTTTTTGGATCTTGGCTAAGTCATCTTGTACATTCCTCTCAGCAGTCTGAGATCTGTACTGTTCACTGATATCATAAGCATGCTCTCTTGATCTTTATTCATTTTGTTGATTAGAAATGATGAGGAGGACTGGACAAGGTTGGTATCACTCTCTAAACCATCACCCACTGATTCTGATTGTTAATTTCCCAAATTAGTAACAGATTTTTCAGAAGAGAGTTTCTAATAATCCATGCCGCTAGCCTTTGTGGTTTCCAAACCTTTTTTTTCAAGAGCCAAATCATCTTTCCCTATTTTTAGCTTTCCAATTTTTTCTGAAGAGAAACTGGTAATGACATAGTTTCTAAATATAGTGGCTCATCAACTCTTCGTAAAACCAATGCCATCTCCTTTGAAGAAGTAATGTTGGTCAAAATCCTGCTTCATATTTTGCAGAATATATTTTTGGAATATCTTATAACATCCATGGTGTCCTTCTGTGCGTAGATAATTTAGTTTGTATGATTTCAGTGTATTTGTATTATAATTTTCTGTCTGAAGGAATAGTTTCTTGAAATTGGATACACTGATTAGTATAGTTTGTGAAATAATAGATACTTTTAAATGTGTGGGAGGCATGGCTTTCAAATGAAGTATTTAAATATAATTGCTGTTTAAACATTTCATTTAAAAGATGTATATTAATTAATTTTCCTATAACTAACTGCAGGTTTGGGGTGGTTTATTGTCAATTAATCTCAGCACAAAGCAAAGAAAAATCCAATCTGTTGCCCAAACTTACCTCAGACATCCTATTTTTAATGTATTTTATTTATATTTATACAAGTATGTTTCCAAAGGTTTAGCCCCAACGACTTATTTCCACTAAATTGAATCCTGGAGGTTTTTTGCTTTGTTTGAAAATCCCTAGTGTAGTATTACTGAGATTTTGAATCTACTTTTCAATATCAGAGCATCTTTAAATTTTCATTGTTAAGGTCAACTAAGAAAGGAGTGTGTCAGAAGCACTAGAAAGCTTAAGTTCTGAGGTTGAAAAGACTTGAGTTCATGATTGACACCATGCCATTTTCTAGCAGAGGCACCTTGAATAAGTTATCTTATGTGTCCAAATAACAGCTCCTCATTTGTAAAATGAAAATCAGGATGATGATGGATACTTATCTCATAGGATTGCTTTAAAGATTACGTAAAGAGTATTCAAGTAAAGCACTTTTCACATTGCCTTACACATGTTAAAAACTGGATAAGTGATTCTTAAGCTCTTAAGTTTTATCTATAAGAAAAATCCTTAATGTCCAGAAAAAGTTGGCATATTAAGAATGAGACTTTACTTGCACAAGGTTCTGGCAATCAAAATCATCATATTTCTCAAAAGTCTTCTATTTTCATGATGACAATGGATTATATCATCTGACTTATACAACATGGCAGCATATTTGAAATTCATATCATTTCAGGAAATCTGTTTCACACAGTCACCATATCAATAGAACCTAAAACATATCTCAATCATAACACCACATTGGGCTGAAATGCATATTGTAAGTAGCACAAGTGGGGTAATAGGATCTACATCTCTTGCTAGGCCAAGAAGTGGTCCAGGCAGTCAGAAAACAAACAAATAAAATAAAAACAAAATAGTTGTCCCTTCTCATTGGACACTAAACTCTTCTGAATTTGTCAAGGTGGCAGTAGGCTTCTGTAAGATAATTTATGTTTAGGACATGGCTCTGGACATTTTGTTTCCCTATCAAAGACAGCTAATTTGATTAAAATTTTGTCTGGCTATTTTTCGTTTCTTAGGTACAGCCTAAGTTACAGAAATACAGCAGGTTGTACCATGGCTCTGAGTGAAATATCTTTGGGTCGGGTAAACCCCTGTTTAATGTTAAAAGGATGATGAGATTTAGTTATCACCAATCCTGTAAGGATTCAGAGGATGAGACCAGCCAACAGCCCAAGTCCTCTGAAAAGACAGCCTCAGAGAACGAATTCAACAGATGATATCAGACAGTCAGTAGGGCCTCAGGGATGCTGGTGCAATTTGCTTTCTGCGCAAGGAGGCCCTGCTGAGGGGGACATGAATTTGGACTGAAATACGGCCTGCATTCAACTAACTGTGGCCCCTTTATAGTTGTTCAGCCTTAAGGTGGCACCTTGTGGTAATTCTTCCACCCAGAGGAAGAGTCTTATTCTATTTTACGCAAAAGTGCTTCACAATGAGTGCGGATCTGGCAATCAGTTTCCACTCAAAGTTTGGCTCTGCTCCCGTGTGCCTTATAACTGTATCTGAGGGGACAAGACCCTTTAACAGAGAATTTGCCCTGTCTTCGGAGCTAAATGACTTGGTACCTCCCAGAACAATGCTTTTGTTTCTCTAATATTTCTTGAAATGATACATTTAGTAAGGTAAATGATATCGTAACAGCATAATAAAAAAAAAAGACCAGAGACTTTGTAGTCAGAAAGCCCAGGATTTTCTTTCTAATTTCAACATCTACAGGCTTTGTGACCTTGGTCAAGTTAATGGAAAGTGGGGCATGTAAAAATAAATCAGATTGACTCTCTATAACATTTTAAATGGTCATATATATGCTGGAAATGTTATTAAATTCCAATGAAATTTGGTACATGAGTAGAAAGAAATGAATGATTTACGAGACAAAGAAATGACTCTCTTTGCTATTTTAAAGCAAAATTGTCATCCTATCCATAATATTTACCTTAGGTGAAAATCACCTCTGGTGCACGTTCACTGATAGAATATATGCATGATGCTTTACATTTGTGTGAATTCAGGAATTCACAGAACCATTTCTTATATAATGACTGCCTCTGGGACTTAGAGGAAGTGACTCTTTGTGCTGTAATCTGGCCCTTTGGGGTTTGAGCTGCAGAGAGGAGAGGCCCCATGCTGCTACATTTTGAATATTTTGAGGTTTGAGAGCAGCAAACCAGATCACAGAAATCAGCTGGTGCTATGTCCACCAAGCTAATCTTACACACATTTCAGAAATAGACAGTTGGCCTACAAGAATCCTGTTCTGCTAATAAAGATTTTTTCTTTAATTTTTCAAGTAGAACTAGTTCTGTAGAGAAGTGGCCCATTGCATATAGAATACACTTATCAGCAATAATCAGAAATAATATTACAAGATTGTTATTCACACAGGAATAGGAAGAACAACTGGAGGTTCTAGGTAGCTTTTGTTGTTACATTAATAGATTCTGCTGTCAGGCATAAGTTGTTCTGCAAGAATTCTAAAAAGTAGCCTAAGAATAAATATCTACAAAATCAAGTTCCAGTAATATCCTTATAATTCTTACTAGCTCCAGGAATATGGAGAAAAGCCTTCTGGGAAATGCACTTTTCATTATATTCCATTGTAAATACTTTTACTAAACAACATTGAATGGTAAAGAATGCTCTGTGTGTTGGTTGCTAATTGTTTTTATAATTTGATCTGTGATTCATGTATGTAATTCTCTTCCATATCTGTTCGTTATTATTTTCTGGTAAGAGTTTGTTCAGAACCCACATTAATTTATGATTTCTCTGGTTCACAAATTCCTACTTTACTCACATTAGACCATAAAATTAAGCTCCATCCCCAAATTGTTTTTTCTATCATCTACATTTTTTGATATCACATCTACTGTTGCATTTTACCTCCTTAAAATGTATCGTTTTTCATATGACGCATTTTGATGGGTCTTGGATTTTTTAAATTGTTTCCATCAGTGACATTTTTTGGAGTAATGTTAAATTAGTTCTACAACTTCTTTTGGCTGCTATAAAGTCTGCAAAACTTTAAGTGTAAAGTAATATCAGGAAGAAAAATAATCTTATAATGCTTAAAACACTTAATCAAGTTTAACATAACCTTTCCCAATCCTTTTTTTGATTGAATAGCTTACTTCTGTTGGGATCCTTAGATTGACAAGCTGGTTAGGAAGGGAATATGTTTGGTAGATTCTTGAGTTGTCACATTCTATAGTTTCATTTTGATGGGTGCTTTCATTAAAAGAAGTTTATATACAAGGGTGCGGCATAATTTCAGTAGTTGGTAGAGATTATTTGGAAGCTTTTTTCTACTTTCCTAAGGGTATCTTTCTATTCAAAACATCGCATCAGCAGATAGTGGTGTGAGGGTATCCCAAGCTATCTAAAACCAAAACATTTTAATCATCTATTGTCCTAGTCACTACAAAATCATCTATTTCTTCCCCTAAAAATACTATTTATGGCTTAAATTATAGCTCTACATCAGATGCAGAGGAAGCATTTACTCCTAGGTTTATATGCTGGGTTCCCTAGCTGCTAAGTAGAGATCTTTTAAACTTACATTGTGAATGCACACTGGGCTAGTCCACTAACCTCTGAAATGGCTTTCTTGGTTTTATATCTACCTGAGGGCAGGTTTCTTGCCATCTGTCTTTACACTCCCCCATGGAACAGCTCTCTCGACTCCCTGGTGGCATTTGCTTAACACATTCAACCTACCTGGTTTCCTGGTAGTTGGCTATGCTACAATTTAAGGCGTCTAAATGTAGCTGAACCCTCAGCATTTCTTTTATCTTTTTACTCCTCCACGATCAGCTTTGTTTCCCATTCCACCCAATAGCCATCTCTAGCTGTGTCTTCTTCCTTCAAATTAGATGATTAGGTTCTCCAAATCTCACCATGAAAATGGAAGTCATCAAGCACGAACTCCCTCAACTTCCCTCATCCTCATCTTTAAAATGTTGTCAAGTACTTTCTTTTTCTCTTTTCCCCCTGTCTTTGAGTAACAGACCTGTTTTACCAATATGTTTTCATTTTTTTTCTTTCTGCTTTCTTTTTGCAGGTCCCTTAACTCAGGCTGTCATCATCTGTCATTTTCTAACCATCACTGTCTCTAGTCTTCTCCACTAACTTGCCAGTCCATTCCCCACAACATGGCCAAAATGATTCACCACTCAAATCATGTCACTTTGTTGCTTTCAACTCTTCTTTGCTTGTAGATTAAAATCTAAATATGTAACATAGCAAACAAAGTCCTTCCTAATCCGAAGTGTTATAATGTCATTTCCCGCCATTCCCCTTGATGCAAGTCATAATTACTGTTTTCTGGTCATACCATGCACTTTTATATCCTGCTCCCTTTATCTATAGACGTATCTGTGTTCCCTTTTCCTAAAATATCTTACCCACCTTCTGGACAGGATGAGTTTCTACTCATCCTGCAAGACCTACTTGAAATATGGCCTCCATATGACACCTTTTTCAGTCCACCCCTAGGCAGCATTAATCCTGCATGTTTTCATGGCTGTGTTTGCATGCTTTTTTTTGAGACAGAGTCTTGCTCTGTCACCCAGCCTGGAGTGCAGGGGTGCAATCATGGCTCAGTGCAGCCTCTACCTCCTGGGCTCAAGTGATCCTCCCACCTGAGCCTCCTAAGTAGCCGAGACTTCAGAAGTGTGCCACCATGCCTGGCTAAATTTTTTTGTATGTTTTGTAGAGCCAGGGTTTTGCCATGTTTCCTAGGCTGGTCTCGAACTCCTGGCCTGAAGCTATGCACCTGTCTCAGCCTCCCAAAGTGCTGGAATTATGGGCATGAGCCATATCCTGCCTTTGCATACTTGTATTGCAGCATTTCCACATTGCCATGCAATTATCTGTTTATTTGCCTTTCCATCCTTAATAGCCTGAAGAACAGCATGTCTGAGTCATCTTTGTTTCTCAAGCTTCTAGCATAGTGCCTGACATATAGTGGAAACTCCCTATATATTACTGAATGAGCAAATGGAAGAATGACAAGTGAGCAGCTCCGGTTTCATTTTGGATAGTCAAGCATAGCTTGAAACCTCCAATTCCAGACACTTGAATGGATAAACAACATTACAAGAAAACTGGTGAAATTAAACCAAGAGATGGCATAGATAATGACAGGTAATTACTGGATTGCTAAAGTCACATACTAGCTGAGGCTTTTGTGTGATGTGGGGAGTAGGAGGGGGCCGGGATACAAAGAGAAATAGAGGGAGACAGAATGAGTAGCTGACAATGATGGGGCGCTTGGCACACACAGACAAACATACACATACCCCTAAATTTTCTATCTGGCACCTTCTTTTTATCCTCTTAAGCATGACTATAGTAAGCCTGTAGCTTTCATCTTCCCGAGAATTACTTTCCCAAAGGGCCATGTTCACCACTTGACTATGCTCCTAAATGTCATTTCCTATGCTTCTCCATGGTTGAAACACCACAAGGAGGTTGATTCAACTTACTGCCTTCCTCAACTACTACCATTCTTACTCTCCTCCCGGTTGGTATTACAGTATGCCAAATATTTTTCTTCAGTTCTATCTTAAAAGGCTCTAAATAGATCCAGCCACTAACTAAGAGACGTATGTTTAAATTATATGAGTTGTTTAAACTAAATGTGTTGAAAGACTGCCCCATTTATTCATTTATCCACAAATTCAACAATTAGATTATGAGTACCTACTGTGTACCAAACCACACAGTACTCAGAAATGTGTTTATTATCCCCTTAGGGGATGATATCTTCTCATATATCAACTAGAATGATACATTCCTTCTGCTTTTCAATTTTAAGCAGTTTTTTTGGAGTTTAGTTGAATAAAGCTAAGTGTCACCAATAAATAATCTTAAACCCAGCAATCTTAAAACGATCTGGCTGTTGGTAACTCCAGGAATTTTTAACAAAATTGGGTCTCACAAAATAATTGGTTTTACCAACAAATTTGGGAAAACTATAAGGTATCTTTAACTGTAAAAATGACCCTGAATGTTTATGAACCTCTCTGCAGACCTTTATAAGAGACCAGCATCCCAGTTAATCTTCCTGAGGTCCTTTGAGGTATAACATCCTATGGTTAGAATTTATGCTTGATATTGAAGATTCTAAGACAAACCTCTATTCAGCTTTTTGGCATCTCATTTAGGAAAACGAACTAAAATAAGTGGTCCTTAGGCTAATTTGGAATACCGTGAGTCCTTTTTACATCACTGGTGATGGGGAACACCAAGATTTTATAGTTTATAGATATTGCTGAAGCTATTATTTGACTCAACATATTTTATTTCCTACTGTCATGAGTTATATTATGACATTGACTTTTCAAAATTTGTGTAAATTTAAGGGGAACAAGTGTAATTTTGTTATATGGATATATTGTGTAGTAGTGAAGTCTGGGCTTTTAGTGTAATCATCACCCAAATAATGTACATTGTATCTAACATTGACATTATATAAAGTGGATTTGATGTTCAAAAAGGCTTATCTGTTTTTCTCTGTATACACATTTTTCTCCAGCAGGTCAATTTTTCCCCCTTTCTTCACTATAACTCCTTAATTTTTCTCACCTCTTTGCTACTTTTTTTAAATGATTTTTTTTAATTAATAGACTTTATTTCTAGATCAATTTTAGATTTTTCAAAAAATTAAGCAGATGGTACAGAGATTTGCCATCCCTATTGCATAAAGTTTCCCTTTTATTAACATCTTGCATTATTTTGATATATTTGTCACAATTAATGAACCAACAGTGATACATTATTATTACCTAAAGTCTCCGATTTATTCAGATTTTCTTCGTTTTTACCTAATGTCCATTTTCTGTTGCAGGATCCCATCCAGGATACCACATTACAGTTGGTTGTTACATATCCTTAGACTATTCTTGGCTGTGACATTTTCTCAGACTTTTCTTGTTTTTGATGACTTTGGTAGTACTGATCAGGCATTTGTGAAATATCTCTCTGTTGGAATTTGTCTTGTTTTTCCTATGATTATATGGAGTTTGGATTTTTGAGAGGAAGATCACAGAGGAATATAAAATGCCATTTAATTTAAATCAAATCAAGGATAGATGTTATCAACATGACCTATCACTGAAAATGCTGGCCTTAGATCACCTGGTAGAGGGAGTGTTTGTAAGATTTCTCCATTGTAAAGTTACTCCTCCCACCCACCTTTCTATACCTTATTCTTTGGAAGGAAGTTATTATGTGCAGCCTATATACTTAATGAGAAGGGATATTCCACATCCTTGAGGGCACAGTATCTACACAAATTATTTGGACTATTTCACAGGATATTTGCCTCATCTCCTCCATTTATTTATTTATTCAATCCCTCTTATATATCATTGTGGACTTACAAATATTTATTTTATATTTTGAGTTATAATAATCCAATAGTATTTTACCTATTTTGTTGCTCAAATTGTTCCAGTTTTGGTCACTGGGTTCTTGTGTCCCTTAGACATACCTCCAGCAATGTAAGGTTTTAGTGATTTATTTGAGCATTTACTTCCTTTTTGTTACAACAGGATGCTCTAGGCTCACTTTGTATTTTCACTTCCTTGCTTTTAACTTCAGTGATCTTCACAGAAGCCGATAGAAGATTACAGTTGACCAAAGCTTATTAATGACTTTGAAAAGTAATGTGACCTCATGTTTTTATTAATCTGTCACCTATGACCAGATTGTAGTTAATAATTATTCTCATGCTTTATATTGGTTGTCCTTAAAGTTTAACTGTTTTCTATGCAAGAAATATGAAATTTGTGACCAATGATTTTCATAGATTTACAATGCCTTCAGTGGATTTTAGATTCACTGAATCAACACGAGTCTTTAGAAGAAAGTAGGTGAAAAGTTTTTGCCCACACAGTATAGTCATTAGTTATAATTAATGAGGTGTTAGAAAAGAACTAGAAATATTTTATATTTTGTATATAAAATACTGATATATAATTCACTTTTTAAGTAATTGAAAAGTTATGTAGGTTATATTCTAATAGTAACTTAAAGTAAAGAGAGGCAGTGGACATTGAATATGATAAATAAGATGATCATTCTGAGAAAAACACTTATCAGTTTACATATCCTGCCTATCTATACAAATGTTCTATTACATACACGTAAGTGACAGTAGACATGTTCGTGATATTATGGTATTCTCTCTTAATCTGTCAGCATTTTCATTATAAACCCACTTTTCAAGGGCATATAACATCTCTAAAATTTCATTTGGGATTTGAACTTGCCAAACACAATTGCAGACTAAAAATTCCTTTTGAAAATTTAATCAGAATCACTGTTTTTGTCCCAGTGCTTTCACTTGCGTAATAGTGACTTTCTTTCTTCCTGTGTCTTGATAAATGGTTTCCCTCCCATCTGAGGGTGATGACTGTTGAATGAGAACATGGCCTTAAATTCTCTAAGTTTGATGGGTGGTGTGTAATATCATAACTCTTTGATTCTGCAGCTGCAACTTGCAGCAGAGAATATGTTTTCTAAATGGCAATAAGTGTTTCTTATTCTTCTTTTTTTAATGGCCTATTAATATAGTCCTTATAAATTATACTTTCTCTGTTGATGTGCCAGCAATAACCAGTTAGAAATTATAAATGTAAAAAAAAAACTGACTATATTTTCTAAATAAATATCTTTAAATTTTAGGAACAATTCCAGCAAGAAAAATACAAGGCTTATATTTTCTTGAGAACTACAAATTTTTTTGAGAAACATAAAGTAGAATTTGAATAAATGGAGGCACATACCATGTTCTTGACTAGGATGTCTGAATATTAAAAATATGTTTTTTCTATTTAGTTGATTTGTAGGTTTATAGATATAGGACATTACAAACTAATTCCTAGGTTTTATTTCAATTCAACAAAAAAATTCTCTTTACTTTTAAAACAATTATTCTGAAGTTCATTTTGGAAGAATAAACAGATTTTAATAGCTAAAATATGTTTTTGAAACATGACTAAGATAATAAAATGCATCAAAGTTATAGTAATTACTAGTATCATAAGGTTTTATGAATGGAGAGGTGAATAATAGGAGCCAGATACCCCTGAGAAAATATTATTTTATGATAAAACATCATAAGCAAAGGGGAAAAATAATCATTTAATAAAGAGTTGTTGGAAAATTGGCTATTTGGGAGGAAAGTATAAACCATAAAATCTGATGCTAGAGTTTTACTTTACACTCAATATCTAAATAATTTTTGAAGCATTTAAGAGTTAAATGTTGTAAAAGTTTAAGAATAGAAACAATAGAATTTACTATTTAATTCCTTTGATGGTGAGAAAGTATTTTCTAATCATAAGCATATAGAAAAAAATCACAAAAGAAAAATATGCTGTATTTTAATTGATAATGACCAATAATTTCTTCTAGTCAGAAAGCATCATTATCAGAATGAAAAGACAAATCATAAACAAGGAAAATATATGCAACATAGATAATAAAGGCCTAATGTCTGTAATATGTAAAAATCTATTATACATCAGTAAGAAATAATGAACACCTCTAAAGGAAAATGACAAAGATAAGAATAGGAAATGAAATATATATGGAAAATACACATTTGAAAAATGTAAGTTAAAAGCAGATTTTTAGACAATCATACTCACAAATATTAGAAATCAATTAAGTTTTTGTGAAGGTGCTGTGAGACAGGCACTCTCACAATTAGACTTCTGGAGGAGTATAAATTAGTATCATCTTTCTGGAAAGTAAATAGCAATATATACAAAGAGCCTTAAAAAGCTATTAAACTTTAACCCAAGAATGTTGTATCTAGAAAATTACCAAGAGACAATCATCAGGATGTAGACGAATATTCATATGCAAGGAAAACCCTTTTATTAGCAGTACTAATGACTGGAAAAAATCTAAATGCCAACAAAATGAAAACATTACAAACATTACAGTACATCATTTATAACTGAATAATGGGCAGGTATTTATAACCATGTTTATATATATGATTGCATTTGTCATTTGAGTAGGTAACATTTGTTTTTTTACCTTGCACATTTCCTTCCTGAGCCTGTTCAAGTTAAAATACACGACTGGTAGTTAAATCAATGAGAATTTACAAAATTTCTAAAACACTAGGGAGTCACTATTCCTTGGTTTACAGTTGGCTCTTTTGGCTTGAGTAGGAATGATGCTTTTGTTGTGGGTATCAAATTACATGTGTCACTTACTTAGAGGACCTAACCCTGAAAAGACCTCAGAAACTATGCCTCAGTAAAGAACTCAGATTTCACTCCCAAATAGGTATATAAAGAAATTGACCATTCACTTTCTTGAAATTCTCTTCCTTTGACTTCGGGGTTGATACTCTTTCCTGGTTGTTCACCCATATTTCTAATTGTTCCTCTGCTTATCTCTGTTATGATTTTGGAGGTGTGATGTAGATTCCTCACACAATCTTTTGCCATTCAAAATGTCTGTGCTTTGGGTTAACACACCTAACCCACCATTAAGCAGTATGGTGAGTGTGTGATTTGGGGTCAGATTCCAGCCTGGCTAGCAGTTAGTGGGGTGACTTTGGGCAAATAACGTAACCTCTCTGAGCTTTAGTTGTTATAGATTAAGAGGGGAAGAATATATGAAACATTTAATTCATTGGCAGCGATATAGTAGGCACCGAAAACGGTAGCTATTATTGTTATTATTATTATTTACTCTGGACTATGGAAGACCAATTAATTTCTACAGAAAATACTGATGTTTTAAGAAAATGGCACATTAATAGCTAATACTACTAAAGTGACAGAATATCAGTTCAGCTGCCAGTCTAAGTATGTAAGACATAAAGAAAAAAAAAAGTTTTCAGGAGACACTCTAAACAAGTGGCAGTGAGGCACCATGTTTTATCCACTTCTCTACCTGTACCACCAAGCACAGTTCCCAGGAGACAATAGTATTCAATAAAGACTTTCTTGAATGGATGGATGGCTGGCTGGTTGAGGTACGACAAATCAAAGCTCCCAGTAGCCAGCGTATAATATGAAGGAATCCTGTGCATGTGTGTCAGGAGAAGAGAGGATGGAAATATGGGGAAAGGGAAGGGAAGACTGAAACAAAGAGAGATAAAAGGGTAATGAAAAGATACATCTCAACTTTCTGAGGTACAATCCTGTCTTTTATGTTGTTTGGAATCCCATTTTCACACACAACTAAAACAGCTGAGAACATATTGGAAGAAAAGAAAACTCTTGTGGTCTCACCTACAAACTTGAGTATCCCCTCTTTCACGTCCACCCTCCTAGTAAAAATTATGACAATATCTCAATATGACAAGGCAGAGATTACTCCTGGGAGCTGTTTCTAAAGTCTGTGGGGATCCAGAATCTAGGCTAACAGTGCAATAAGACCATGACTACAGTGACCTATTTTCTGAACCCTAAATTGGTACACACAGTCTGACCAAATATTTTTTTTTAATGTGTGTGGATATATTCATGCTAACAACCTCTAAAGAGGTATACATTGTATATCCTTTAAATGAGTTACTGTTATTTAAAATAATAACATTCTCTGAAATTAGGGCTGTTCTAAAAAGTTGGAAGCATATGGTTACCATGTTTTTTGTCATCTTTCAATATATACAGGGTTTTTTTTTTGACTTTCAAAAATTTAGTAATTTTACAGATTAACATATTTGTGTGTGTATGTGGGTAAGGTCAGGATTTCAGAGTTCAGAATCTTGGGTAGAGGGATAAAAGGATGCCTTCAGCCTCATGGGTGATAGAGGAGCAGGGACCAATAGATGTGGTATTAAGTGGACTTGGCCAATAAGGGTAAAAAATAGAATCTAGACCCCAGGAGTTCAGGAATATAAACAGGACTAGAAGTAGGATTGAGCATCCACTAGATCGAAGTACAATAATTATTTATAATAGGTAAATAAGCCAATAACTAGATGCGTTTCTTCAATGGGAAGCTGAATTTTTGTGGAAAGACTCCAGACGTTGAGCTTAATGAAAGAACAAAAGTGCACATATTCAGTTGGCTTGAAAGCAGAACAGAATGAGGAAGTTTCCAAAGACAAAGGTGATATCCACCACTATTCATTCAGTCAGTCAACAAACATTTTTGATGCGCTTACAGTATGCCAGATAGTTCTAGACACCAGGGATACAGCAGTAAGCAAGATTGATCAAGTCCCCTCTTTCATGGAATTTGTATTGCAATTGGAAAATAAACAATAAATGAATAAAAATATAATTTGTTGTACTTTTAAAAATAAAAGAGTACAATTGGATTATTTGTAACATAAAGAAAGGATAGATGTTTGAGGTGATGGACACTCCATTTACCCTGATATTATTATTATGCATTGTATGACTGTATCAAAACATCTTATGTACCCCATAGATATATACAACTACTATGTACCCACAACATTTAAAAATAAAAAATTAATACATACATACAGATTGCGTTAGGTTGGGATAAATGCCATAAAGATCAACCTAGACAAGGGGACAAAGAATTGTGTAATGCACCTGGGGTGCTATTTTAGTTAGCAATAATTGTCAGCAAACTTCTCTCTGAAGAGGTGACACTTCAATAAATGAATGAAGTAGAGGAGCCAGCCATACAAAATCTGGAGGCAGGAGGATGGCATTCCAAACAGATTGATGAATAATCAAATATGCCCTCAGGAGGTATTAAGCATGCGCTATTAGATAAACAAAAAGCCAGCTTGTATGGTTGGGTTTTAGTGATAGGAGGGAGCCAGGGGCCAGTTTGTATGGGGCCCTGTAGGACAATGTGAGGAATTCATTTTATTTTAAGTATGACGAAATACTGTTGGAGGCTTTTGAACAGAGGAATCAGGTGATCTGATTTATATGCTGTAGAAAGATAATCCTTGTTGCTAGATAAAAAGAGGTTTTAGAGAGGCAAGAATTCAAACAGCAAGGCCAGTTAAGGGGTTATTGCCATAGTCTAGGTACAACCTGATGGTGGTATGGACAAGGGTAGGTGGTAAAGAATGACTAGATTCAGAGTGTATTTTTTTCACTTACATTTGCCTGTAATTTATTTGTTTTTTATTTATATAAACTTGAGGGGTAATGCAATTTTGGGGACATGCATTTTTGTTACATGTATAGATTCTGTAGTGGTCAAGTCAGGGCTTTTAGATGTCTGTCACCAAAATAACACACATTGTACCCATTAAGTAATTTCTCATTGTCCACTGCCTTTCCACCTCCTTGCCCCTTTTGGAATCCCCAGTGTCTATTACTCCCCTCTGTGTGTTCATATCTACACATTGTTTAGCTTCCACTTATGAGCAAGAGCATGCAATATTTGTCTATGTCTGTCGCATTTCACTCAATATAATGACTGGTCCAGTTCCATCCATATGGCTGCAAAAAGCATGATTCCGTTTTTTATGGCTGAATAAATATTCCATAGTGTGTATATACCATGTTTTCTTCATTGAATCATCTGTTGATAGGCACTTAGCTTAATTCCCTATGTTCGCTACTGTGAATTGTGCTGTAATAAACATACAAGTGTAGGTGTCTTTTTCTTTTTCGCTGGATAGATATCAAGTAGTGGGATTTCTGGCTTGAATGGTAATTCTATTTTTATTTCAGAAAGTATTTTTAAGATAAAATCTATATAACTTGCTGATGGATTCTGTGTGAGTTAGGAGGGAAAGAGGAATCAGGAAGTGCACCAAGCTTTTTGATTAGGGTAACTGTGTAAGTAGCGATGCCATCTACTGATGTGAAATTGTAAGTGTTGGGAAGGCTTGGAAAGGAAAGTGAAAGATAGATTTGGGACATATTAAATTTCAGACGTCTATACTGTAACTAACTGGAAATTAAGAGAAACAGCTGTATACATGAGTGTGAAGTTTAGGCTATGATCAGGATTGAAGCTATAATTTAAAAAGTGGATACATAGTATTGACACTATTGGACAAAATATGATAATCTAACAAATGAATGTAGATAGAGAAGAGGTCCAACAGATACACGCTCCATATAAATTACACTCATTAAGACTTATTTGTTCAGTCAACAAATATTTTTGAGTGCTAATTATATACTCGGCATTGTTCTAAGATCTGGGGATACAGTAGAGAACCACATAGATAAAGCTGCTGTCCTCACAGGACTTAGAATAAAAAGTTACATGGGTGCTAAGAGGACCGGGACAAAAGTGTAGTAGAGAAAAATAGATGAAAACATTGAGCTTTGCAAAGAACAAAACAAACCTAACATTTGCTAAGCCAGTATGCGCCTGTTAAGCCAATAAAACAGAGAAAATGAGTAACCAGGGTAAGTACGGGGGATAAGGAAGCAGGAAATGATAAGAGCCGGGGATGCCTTCAGGAGTGTGGTTGGATGTTTCTGGAGTACACACAGGCAGAACTGAAGCTTTGGGATGAATTTTTAGCCTATTGGAAAAATGTTTCTCATCCCCAGTAGATACAGAATAGAAGTGCATTAACACTGTGCCAGAAAAGAAATTCTGGAGTCACAGGTAGAGAAAACACCAGAAAAGCAGTAAAAGGTTACTAACTCAGGCTCCAAAAGCAGGAATATATGATTTTATATTTAACACCTTTAGCTACGGCACTTAGTTTACTTTTTCTGAATCCCATCTGTAAAATGGGGAGCAAATGTATGGAAAGCACAATATGTTTTGTATATAGTAAACACTAAATAAATGTTAGCTTATAATGATACTGATTCTGATGATAGTAGCAGAGGTTGAGAAACTCCACAGCTGAGCTGGTATGAGTCTCCATGATGTTCATATGTCCTCCCAAAGGACCAAGGAAAGAAATGAAATTAATGAGGCATATAGGTAAGATGTGCCAATCAAGAACCCTTTGATAGATCACTTTTAACTGAGGACAGCCATCCTGTACTTTGTAAATATGTCTGGTTTTATACTTATGTGATTTTTTTTATTTCACCCTTTCATTCTTAATTGTTTATTGTCTTTTTCATATATTCCCTGTCTCCTAAGAAGGATGTGGGGATTGACAATCTGAATTTCTAACAAGCTTCCAGGTGATGCTGATGCTGGTGCTGCTTTCCAGGAACCACATCTTGAGTAACATGGAGCTAGGAAATGTATCTGGGGGACACTAGAAAACATAGCAGAGCTGGGGCAATCAGTGATCTGAGTCTCAAATAAATGAGGCGGGATAACCATGATTGCTCCTGCTTCTCATTTCAGCCTCCAGTGGTTCTCTTACATTATACACAGCATAAAGAGAGAATTCGGAGGCAAATAATGGGGTTAGAAAAGCAGGAATGCTGCTCATGATTCCTTATAGCCTCCATGTTGTCCTGAAACAGATGTGAGTACACAGCTGTCTACTACAAAGAGAGCTTCTGAGGAAAGCCTCCATGGAGCAATATATCTTGCTTTTATCATTTTCCTCTTTATGATGTTTTCTTTTCTCAATCCCATGAAAAATCACATAACGGGATTTTACGATAGCCTGTTTGAATGGATAGGACAATGGAGAAATAATGTAGTCAAGAAAGTGTTCCCACAACTAAAAGAAGTTTATCTGAGAACTGTTTGTGGCAGAACATAAACAATCATTAGAAATGAAATTTGGGGAAGTTGAAAAAGCATTCAGTATAAATTGTATATTGTTTATCAGAAATATTTGTAATATACAGAAAGATTTTCATTACGATTATTGAGATAAAAATGTGGCTTTCAAATATATCCTTCCAGTATGACCAGTATATTTTATTGCAAAACTATTCCTTCTTCAAGAAAGGCCTTTGATACATGGACAATGAAACAGGCTGTGTATCCAGATGCTACTGTCTATCCTCAGCTATCTTGCTTTTCAGCAAGTAAAGCAGAAATTGATGGTGACAGTCTTCCTGGATTTGTTGGCTCTTTCACTGTGATCTACTCTTTTTATGAATGAAACACTGAGTTTCATTTGGTGATTTTAGACGCATTTATTATTTTTATATCTTATTTAGTCTCTCATTACTATTTAAGTTCATTTAGTTTTCAATCCACAGCATTTTAGATATTTTGTCTGTACTTGATGGATTGATATGAGAGGGCCATAGAGTGAGGCATTTTAAAGCATGAGCTTTAGAAAGAGATTTGAATCCTGACAGTGCTACTTATCACATGTGTACCTCTGGTGAATTTATTTAAGCTCCTGGTGTCAGATTACTCACCTGTGAAATGGGAATAATAATAGTTTGTACGTACGGGGTTGTTATGGGTTACAAATGAGTTAATGCGCATAAAACAGCCAAAACTGTGACCAGTATAATTGTAAACTCTTACTAAGCATTCAAAATATATTGGCTAATCTTATTAATGATGTTTTATGTAAACCATTTCATGTCAATGCTCATGTTTTATCTTCCCAGCCAGACTACAAACACATTTTAGATATGGGAGCAATGCACTTTATTTTCTGTGTATCTCCTTCAGTGCATTTATTATTTCTGTAATGTTTGCCATCATCACTATGGATTTGGTTTGAAGATACAACTACCAAGAGGTGCATTATAAATTTTAAAAAATGGAAGCTGCAATTAAGAAAAACTGCTACCAATAAGCAGTAGGTAATGAGGTGAAATAAATGGAAAGCATGTACTTTCTTACTAATAATTAATACTAATTATAATAACACCTATTTATCAAGTACCTATTTTACTTTGTTAGACACTCTATTTCATCTCTTTTATTCTTCACAATAATTATATGAATTAGGAAACTGAAAATCATAAAGGTTTAGCAACAAGTTTCAGGTAATTCGGGATTCAAACTGACTACTCACTAATTGCAAACACTGCATTGCCTCATTTCTTTTTAAAAAAACTTGAAATACACTTCTTGGTAAATATAACTGAATTGGGTTCACATAACATTTCTACTTTTCAGTAGCCATGTGACAACTTGAAATTCATAACCCATATTTGTGCAGAAAGACACTGTGTATCTAAATCTAAAGCTTCTTTGTAGAATGCTTCATCCTCTGCCATCTCCCTGCCAGACTGCTGCTCCTGCCTCCAGAAACACATGACTTGATAATTCCTTCCAAATTCCTTAGTCACTGCCAACCCAAGACTGCACATCCTCTGTTATCATACCCCAGGGTTTGTCCTCCTTTTCTGTGTAGGTATGAGTTACCATTATGTATTTCTGATTTTCCATTCAGTGAGAATAATCCAAATATGAAAACATTGTCTTTCTCCATCTGTTTCAACACTTGGGCTAGCTATCACATTTTAATTAGTAAGTAGTACTCTGATGCAGTGGTCCAGAACAGAAAGAAAATGATCAATACTGCCAGTTCAAGTCCAGATGTACTATAATAAGCACCTTGGACATAAATGGGATTACTTCAATTGAGTTATAGTCTTAGAATTGGCAGATTATTAAGCCACTAATAATCTCCTTGTTCTCCTTTATCCAGGATTTCCCTTTTCTCTCCTGATGATTTCTAATTGTTCCTGTCCTCAGGGAGTGCATATTGGGAGGACGAGGTGGTCAAGGGTAGGGGCAGAGATGGTGAGAAGTCAAAGAGCAGGAGGATCTGAGAATGGGCTTTCTTAGTCCCAAGCATTCTTAACACGATAATACATTTCACCCTATATTGATTCAGTCACCTGGAAAATATGTCTTTTTTGGTTACAGTTCCTTCATCCTCTATTCTTAGTCCAATTTGAATATCATTTGCAAACTAGGAAATGTACTCACTATCTTCATCCAAATAATTACATTCATATAAAAAATCTGTTAATGAAACATTAGAGCTAAGGGCCTAATTGCTGAAAAATCAACCCATAGAGCTCGAAAATTCAGTTAAGATTCCATGGCAACAGAATCTATTATTAAGTGTATAAATATTATCTAATAACATTTTGAAATTAACCTGCTAGTTTAGGTTCCTTAGTACTATATATAAGCTAAGATGCTATTTAAAAATAAGATAGTTTTTAAAAATAGTTTCTTTGGATGAAAATTATGGGAAACTTCCAGTTCCTTCCAATTATTTTATTGCTTATCAAATTTGATGCTCTTTTTTAAAATCAGTTAATGAGAAAATGCTTCATTACTTTTGAAATACGATAGCATTTAGTGTCCAGGAGTCATATTTCTGTCACACATTTTCCAAAGAAAAAGAAAACTAGCAGAAAGGGAAAATTAAAACAGAAATTTAATGAAGTAGGAAAGCTGCTAAAAGTTGTATCCTAAGAAGGGACTCTGAGAGAGCAGATCATCTCTTGAGGGAAGGAATTTGGATGAAAAAATATTTTTGAAATATTTGAGTATGATAAGGATAGCAAAGGCATCTCAGGTTAAGTAAAAGGTATTATACGCTAAAACACGAAAGGAGAAAACTAATTCAAGTTAATAAAAATGAGGAAGATGATAAGAGTTTTTAGTAGGCACTTTATTAATATCAATGTAAAAAAAGACTGAATGTTGAAACTAGTGGATCTTAAACTGAGAACTTCTAGTAAACATATTGAGATGATTCCAGAGTGGGAAGAAATGCTGAGATATTCTAATCCAAACACTGCCTATGCTATAAATGGCAAAACAGAGGCCCAGGGATAAGCAGCAATTTTATCAAATGCACACAGCACAATAGTAGCAGCCTGAGCCCACAAAAAATGCCAGACTCTACTCTTCCAGAGCAAGAACCCACAATCATGAGAGACTCCTTCATGATGATGCTATTCAAACACTGGAGGAAGCATTTATTAGAAACATACTGTTTATTTCTTGCTGCGTTGGTTAACACATGGGACCCAAAACAAGAAGCCATGGTATTTACTCTTGAAAAAGTTTTTATCAGTTTGGGAAGACAAGACATAATATATTTACATTAATATCTATAAAGCAAATTCAAGTTCAGGTAAAACATAAAGTTCTAAGAGACTATGTGGTACAGAACATATGTGTGTTGCTGGAATGATTCCAAGTAAAGGACAGATCTGTTAGGGTATAGGGTATGATGTGATTTTAGAATGTGATGAAGCTTCAACTGCTGATGCTATATTGACACTAAAAGAAAAAAGCCAAACATTGACCTTTATAACAGTAGAGATTTAGGTTAATAATAAGGAAACACTTTTTACTGATTATAAAAAATATGGAAATCTTACTTTTTCTGTAGTAGTTTTTGGATCTAGGTAGAAGTCAAAGGAAATATACCCTGCACTCCTTACTCTTCAGTATTTTATGGTTTAGTTTTAGAGAGAAAATATTCATTCTGAGGTGTAAGATATAGATAAGGAGGTTTATGATTATGTGGCAAAAGGAAGACACATATGGGAAATCAAATGAGAATTCCAGAATGATCTCAGAGAAGAGGAACTCTGAGATCAGTGGCAGCATGATGATGTGGAAACCCTGTAAACTATTATGTCAAACAAATTGGGTTCAAATGCAGGCTCTGATATTTACCAGGTGTATGGATTTGCTGAGCCTATGTTTCTTTTCCTGAAAAACTAGGGATGTAATACTTAACTTGTAGGGTTCCTGTGAAGAGTGTCAACAATGGATGCAAGGACATGGGGCTTCTTTTAGGGATAGTGAAAATGTTTGAAAGTTGATCATGGTAATGGTTGCACAACTCTAAATATACTAAAATCTACTAAATTGTACATTTTAAATTAGTGTTTTTTAAGGTTTTATGTATATATATATATATATATATATATGCCCTTAAATATATATATCTACTTCATGCCTAAATATATATACAAGAGTAATAACAACATATGTCTACATAAAAGCTTATGCCCAAATGTTCCTAATAGCATTATTCCTAATAGCCAAAAAGTGACTATACCCCAAATTTTCATCAACTGATGAATGGATAAACAAAATATAATATATCTATACAGTGGAATATTATCCAGCCATGAAGTAGAATGAAGTTTTGATACATGCTACCTGGATGAATCTCAAAAACATTATGCTAAGTGAAAGAAAGCACATGCAAAATAGATTGTGCAAACCTATTGCACAAGCTCATTCATGTCAGATGTTATGAAAATGCAAACCTATGGAGATAGAAAATAGATTAGTGGTTGCCAAGGGTGGGGTGTGGTAACAAGGAGTGATTGCAAATAGTCACAAGGGACACAAGGAGTGTTTTGGAGGTGGTGTAGATAGCCAGTGTAAATATCCTAAAGCTGGTTTGTGCTGATAGTTGCACAATTCTATAAATTAATTAAAAATAATTGAATTGTAGATTTTAAGTGGGTTGATTTTATTTCGAAAAGCTATAATGGATTCAAAGTGTCAAGTAATAAATGCTCAATTAACGATAGCTTTTTTGTTGTTGAAGCAATTAGGAAAAGCCTCCTGAAGGAACTGGAGTTTTAATGATGAGAGACAGATAGCTTTGCCTAGATGATAGGCAAGTGGGGAAGTGAAGAAATAATAGGAAAATCATATGAGCAGTGGCCTGGAGTGAGACTAGGCCTGGCGTAATTTGTCTTACTATAGAGCTGACTAGATTGGGAAGTTAGTACTAGGGAATATTAGGATAGCTGGGAGATAAGAAGCTGTTGGAATCAGAGCTAAGACTGGGAAAGGACTGGTAGGATGTGCCTAACATGTACCATTGATGAGTGGGTAGAAATTAAGAGGTTCAAGTGATAGGGGCCCCAAGTGATAGAGATAGTTAAGACGTGGCTTTTGTGGAGGAGCAGTGGGCTTCCTGGGTGTTAGAAATAGAATTATTCTGGCTGCTGCTGGCTGGTGCTGATCCAAACCATTTAGAGGCTGAGCTGGGGAAGATCATAGGTGGTAGGATATGATGCAGTGCAGTGTGATATGGCAGGTGCCTAAGCAGTAACCTGTGTCTGAGCAAGTAGGCTAGAAGAGCCAGCCTGGGGAAGCACGCCCTGAGTGGCCAACCTGGGAGTTGAAAGGGTAAAAGTGATGTGGTGGATCCATCTAAGTTTAAAAGAAAATGGTGATCCAGCTGATTATCTTTTCTCTGGCTGCTCTTGGAATCATATGAGAACTGACTAAACTGTCTTCCATTGTTGTGAATTATTTAACTAAGCAGCTCTGTCAACACTATGCCCTCCAGCTTTCCAACAAATCTAGTGAGGTCACCGGGGGGAGAAATCTCCAAATGTTTTCTCGAAGTTGTATAGAATTTTAAAGGTTTCCCACCCAACATGAAGCAAATCCTTACAGTGCTTAATCTCAGTGATGTGATAAGATCATGACCTTTTCAGAAATGCCTTTGATGTCAATCCTAATTCTGCTAAATTTTACCTGACAAGGAAAGAATGAAACATTATAAGCTAGTTTGTCAAGCATCTCAGTAATCTGTTGTGGCAATAATCTGTTCCAACTCAGCCCTGCAATGATGGGGTCTGGTGAATGATGTATCTTGACTTGGAAGGAACTTACTAAGTGTTCAACCATTGATTAATGAAGTAAAAATGCACTAAGTAGACCTTGAAGTGATAAACTGGACAGGAACCTTGGCAGACATGAGTGCCTCCTGACCACTATTTATTTTGAAAATGATGTGGAATTTATTTGAAAATGATCATTTTCTTACCCACATACCCACAATGCCACAGAAAGACCAGTGTTGACAATCAACAAATACAGAAATGAGAAATATTACAGGTGACTCCTATTTTGAGTTTTAATCACCACTATAAAAGTGAAAAAAAAAAACCCATAAAGGATTAGAGTTGCAAAAGCCCGTATTTTCTCAGATGGCCTCTCTGATGTGTAAATTTAAAAAACTATGCTATCATTTTTGGTAATATAAACATAAAAGATCAAGGAAATTGAAATTGCAGTTTTATTTTTTCAGATACACTTTATGGTTGGCCATAACAGCAAAGTAAGTAAGTGATATTTTTCAGTTGATCACCCATTATATTTTAGAATGTTTTTAATCTCTTCATCATCAATGTATCCCACTTCCCCAAAGACCGCAGACACTACACCTCACAAACTGAAGAAATTTCATTATTTTGGCCTTTTCTTTGTATTGCTTGCTTTTCTTAATTTTTTCATAAGTTATCAGGTTTCTTTCTGCTAAAATTTACCTCCATGCCTACATAGATTATTAAGTTCTTAGAGAATTAATAGCATACAGCATACAAATTTTCCTGCCCTCTGCTTTTATGCCTCAGTGTGATACAAAAGGTTTGATCTCATATATTTGTTGCTTGTACAGACTGGCAGCTCATGAATCCCTATTGAGGCGTGTCTATCATGAGTAACTTTTTTTTTTAATTCTCTGGGTTAAATTTTAAATTTTCTTTGAAATTTCTTTTTAGAGATAATCTTTCAATGTAATCATACGGCAAATGACCAAAACTTCCTCCTTTTAACAACAACAACAAAAAAACCTGACATAATATTATTATGTGAATGTAACATAAGATTCAATAAGGTATAAAACCAAGGTGACATGGCAGATTCCATCAGAGCTGAAAGGTTTAGCAATGCTGCCTCGAAATTTCTTTCCTAAGCTTCTGAAGATTTCCTGTTCATTACACACCTCAAAACTTTGATTATTGTAGTCCCAAACCATGCTTAATGACAGTTCCCACGTGGACAATTTATTTACCAAGAATTACAGGTTTTAAAAAAATCAAGTGAGAAGTTATTAGTTTGATAACACAAGGTAACTCTTCATGTCCTGGTGGCCAACAGGCAGTCTTATAAATTACTGACTAATTACAATAGATGGCAATTCCTGCACTGCTGCCACTAATAGATAAATCTATGCCATATTATGCTGGCTTTTATTGTCTCTTAAAACAACATCAGATTGATTTTAGAGTAGCAAGGATGTAAAATAAATATACAAGATACCTTTCCAATAAAGCAGAGGAAAACCAGACTTCTTTGTGCCTGAGAATTCTAGTGTTGAAATGGAATAACATTTCTGAGTATCTTCTTGTTTCAGCACAGAAATTATTTCCTACTTGACTTTAAATAATGCAGAGCTAGTTTTTTGTAGAAGAAGAAAATCACAGGACTGAGAAAAAGGAAATCCAATATTTTAGTCCATCCTATCTCTGTCGCTAACAAGCTGTATGACCTTAAATAAGTCATTTAAGTTTCCCGTGCCTTAGTTCCCACCTCTGTAAAATTAGATAGTTGGATTTGATGACCTTCAATACTGCTTTTGGTTTTAATATCCTATAGTTTATTAATATAAATGCAAATAATACCATATGTATCATATTTATACTTATGTATCTTATTTATATGATCTGACAGCAATATATGAATACAGAGTTTGCCAACTTCTTGAAGATAAAAAAGAATATGGCTACTGAAACAGGTTAATAATAACTAATATGTGTGTATTATTAATCTATTCAAGAAACATTTATAAACACCTAGGTGCCCTATCAGTGTTAGGTATAGAGAGGTGAAAATGAAATATACCCTTTTCCTTTACATATATAATAGTGAAGGACATGGATCTATAATATAGAGAAGTCTTGATTTAGTAAAATATTTAGGGAAAGTGATGTTAATTGAGGCTTTTTAAAATTAAGTAGCACATCTATCTTTTATTTCAGTCTTTGTGGTTGAAATGTTTTATATAATTGTAATCCGTTTTACTACTTTAATAAGTACAGTTAAATGAATATAATTGCATTTTACCTTAGTATTTGGAACATTTTTTCAGAGTCTCGAGTTCATCATTCTGAAATCTGTTCTTACTGTACAGAAAAAATAAGAGATTGGGATGAATCTCTATTGACTCCAGACTACTTCTTGGGAGATGAATTTGTTTTTCCTTCAGTAAATTCAAGATAAAGGCTTGCTTAGCCACCATGTTTGTTTTTCTCATAAAAATGAGTGTAGAACATGAAATAAAATGTTTCATTAGTTAGACTTCAGTTAATTAAGGTTTTACTGTACATAAAATCCTAATTACTAACAGAGAGATCTTGGTTGCTTTTTTGGGAAATAGTATGTTCAGTTTTGGGTGTGAAATTTGGTTAGGAACATAGCTGGCTACATGATAGTATCCAGAAAATATTAACCATAAAGGTGAAATTAGAGCATGTAATATGCATAATGGTGAAAGGAAAGCAAATTGGGGCAAAAAAATAAAAATAGAGGATATATTCATCTTCTTTCTGTTTGAAGAGCTGTTTTGTGGAAAAGTTAGTAGAATGTCCAGTTTAGAAAGGACCCAAAAGGTTATCTATTCTAACCCCTACCCTTATACATCTATTCATATGGTATTTGAATTCCTTCCACAGCATTCAATTAGATGACTAGGAACATCTGGAGAACTTCTAAAGGAAACATTTCATCTATGATTGTGCCTGTTGCCTCTTCATACTGAGCTCAAATCGGTCCGCCCCCCAGTTTGAGCCACACAGAATACACCTGTTTCCCTTTGACATTAGTCCTTTAGATTTTTGAAACCATCTAATTTTGCAGAGGTGGGAACTAAGGCACAGAAAACTTAAACGACTTATTTAAGGTCATATAGCTTGTTAGCGACAGAGACAGACAGATATGTCCTCCTTGGATCTAATTTTTACTCCCCTGAACCTTAACAAGTAGACTTGTTCTCCAGAAAGTAGAGTTAGTACCAAGATCACTCTCCTGCTTAAAAACTACTTTTGGAGTAAACAGACAACCTATAGAAAAGGAGAAAATATTCACAGATTGTGCATCCAACAAAGGTCTAAAATCCAGAATCTACAAGGAACTCAACAAGGGAAAAACAAACAACTCCATTAAAAAAAGTGGGCAATGGACATAAACAGACATTTCTCAAAAGAAAACACGCAAGTGGCCACAAATACATGAAAAAAAAATGCTCACCATCACTAATCATCAGAGAAATGCAAATCAAAAACACAATGAAATACTATCTAACACTAGTCAGAATGGCTATTATTATTATTATTTGGAGACAAGGTTTCTCTCTGTCTCTCATCCCAGAGGGAAGTGGTGTGATACTGGCCTGCTATAGCCTCAAACTTCTAAGCTCAAGTGATCCTCCCTCCTTAGCCTCCTGAGTAGCTAAGACCACAGGTGCACACCACCATGCCCAGCTAATT
Organism: Cacajao melanocephalus; assembly: GCA_963573385.1. Taxonomy (NCBI): domain Eukaryota; kingdom Metazoa; phylum Chordata; class Mammalia; order Primates; family Pitheciidae; genus Cacajao; species Cacajao melanocephalus. The sequence goes on from CAUYLG010054206.1 coordinate 75,637, forward strand.
TTTTAAATTTTTTGTAGAGACAAAATCTCATTATGTTGCCTAGGCTGGTCTTGAACTCCTGGCCTCAAGTGCTGGGAGTATAGGCATGGGCTACCATGCCAATCTGGCTATTATTAAAAAGTAAAAAAAAAAAAATAGGCATTGATATGAATGCATAGAAAAGGGTATATTGGTTAGAGTGCAAATTTGTTCAGCTCCTGTGGAAAGCAGTATGGATATTTGTCAAAAAACTAAAAGTAGAACTATCATTATTTTTTATAATTTTTTTAAATTTTTACTTTAAGTTCTGAGATACATGTGCAGGACATGCAGGTTTGTCACATAGGTAAACATATGCCATGGTGATTTGCTGCACTTATCAACCATCATCTGGGTATTAAGCCCCACATGCATTAGCTATTTATCCTGATGCTCTCCCTCCCCCTGCGTTCCCCAACAACCGGCCCCAGTGTGTATTGTTCCCCTCTTTGTGTCCATATGGTCTCATTAGAACTATCATTTGATCCAACAATCCCACTACTGGTTATCTACCCAAAGGAAAAGGAATCATTATATCAAAAAGACACCTATACTCATAAGTTTATTGCAGCACTATTCACCATAGCAAAGTCATGGAATCAACCTAAAAAAAACCTACAAAGAATTTACAAAGAAAACGTAATAGGTGTATACCATGGAATACCATGCAGCCATAGAAAGAATGAAATCATGTCCTTTGTAGCAACATGGATGCAACTAGAGGCCATTATTCTAAGTGAAATAACTCAGAAAAAGAAAATTAATTAATTACTGGATGCTTGGAAACAATAGATATTGGGGACTCCAAAATGGGGGAGGGTGAGAGGGAGGTAAGAGTTAAAAAAATTACCTTTTGGGTACAATGTTCATTATTGGGTGATGGATATACTAGAAGTTCAACCCCCAATCATTGCACAATATATCAATGTAACAACCCTCCACATGTACCCCTACATCTAAAACAAACAAACAAACAAAAACTACTATTGGCTCTCTGTTGCCTACAAATAATTTACAAGTTCTTTATTGTAGTATTTGAAGCTCTGCCTACTTTGGCCTTGATTAACATTACTTCTCCCGTGGAGGCTATAGTTCAGCCACCCTGGACCTTTCCATTTCATTAACAAGTCATTTATTTTGTCTTCACTTATGCCTTTGTTGAATTCTTTTCCTCTTCTGGAATACCCTGCTATCCCTTCTGAGGCCAGTACACTTTCAAGTGCAGATCAAACGTGCTCTCTTTTGTCAAGTCTTCCTAGACTTCTCTTCATACCTACCTTCTACTCTCTGAAAGCAAGTCCTTAATATATCCTTATACTCTTAATTATAGCCCATGACCCTGTTAAATCATTCATAAAATTTTATCATGTTTTGTTTTTATGTATTTGCTCAGCTGAAGTGTGGACTTTTGAGGTTAAATACCAGGTCTTGTTCATATTTCTTTTCTCAGATTTAACATATTTGAAAAAAAAAATGTAGAAATATTGATTGTATCTTATTTCATTAATCATCAACTCTATTCAAAAATTTTATGAGATGTTACCTAATTTTACCTTTCTGGAGTGCAATGACCTTTTATTCACTCACTTCATTTGTTAGACAGCCATCATATGCCTTTCTTCTCACCTTTTGTCTTTCCAGGTTAAAGAAACGTAAATTCTTTGTCTGTTCCCCATTCCACTAATTAAGTTTTTCTGGATTTTTTCCATATCTAATGGAGCAGGACCCCAGGCCAGGTCTAATTAGGGAGCACCATGGCAACTGAAAACACCATTCATTTTAGGTGAGAAATATCAAACATTGTCGCACCACCATCGATACCTCTTTTCATTTTAGCTTGCTTTTCCCAGGACAGCTCCCAATTCTCATTGAATTGCAGAGCAGTTGCAATTATTTCCAAGTCAGTGGCTTATTATTAGTTTGTCTCTCTTTGCTCAACAGTGCAAATCAGAGTGTGTTTTACTTAAAATTATGTGCATTTTCGTGTGTGATACTAAAATGTTAGCTCTTACTCTTCCTGTGAACGTGTGTCTTTCAAAGCATTGTAGGTCAACTCTGAATCAACTTTTCACTGGAATTTATAGAAAATTTCAGACTCTTTCAAAGCCAACTTTTATTCTCTCAAAAAGAAGGGAAAGATGAGAAGGAAGAGTATAAAGAGTTGAATTAGAAGCTTGAAGTCAATTTCTTTAGGTAAAAGTTTGAAAAAAAAATCCCCTTTTGAAACAAAAAAACACAATAAACAACAACTTACAGAAGCCACTTCAGACTTTAGCTGCATTAAGAAAAGCCATGGCCTGCTACCTAGTTCAGATATGATAGAAGTTTGCCTGCCTCACCAATAGTCTTTGAGCATTCTTTTTGATGACTGAATTGAGTTACTAAAAGCCCAGATAAGTGAGACAATAGGTCAACTGGAACCCAAGAAGTGGTGAGCAGAGGTGAATGCTTTTTAAAATAGAGAGAAGCAAAAGGAAAACCTTTCATTAGATAAACTATATATTTCCCTCAGTCTGTCAACAAATAATATTTCAATTTTTTTCCATAGAGAATCTGGCAATTTTTCCCTTACCTGGAAAGCTCCAATATAATACAGTGAAATCCATTTGAGCACCAATGTTGTTCTGGGAATAAATTGTCTAAAATGATTGAGAAGCTACTCATGCCATTGGATTTTTGATAAGATTGGATTTTTCCCAAGATCCCTTGACTTAGATTCTAAGAAAAAATAACCCTTTCTTCGGGGACTTTGAGGCAAAAATGAGCTGTTAATATTTGCTGTCCATCTCTGCAAACCAAGGTTCTCTTACGGTGAGAAGTGTATATTGATTATCTGAGCTGCCATTTCTGTTTCCCAGAAAAAATACAATTGAAAATCACTGAGGGGAAGTTCATAGCAGGGAATCACAAGCTCACCCCTCTTCTGCGGTCTTATAGAGCCTCTGTCCTTCTCTCCCAAGCATTGCATTTTGACCTCAAGTTCCTTTTCTGCTTGATCTTACACTTGCTATGCCAAGAGTCAGCTCATTAAAGAACAAATGGGTGATATTCCACCAATATGAACTAACGTTTTAAAAAATGGACATAAGCTTAAATAAACCAACCAAGCAACAAACGAGACAATGTGTGAAGCAATTAGGACTGAAAATAAAACTATGTTTGCGTGAATCACCAAACCTAAAGTTCTCAGCATTCTCTGTACTGAATATGTAGCATGGGAATATTTTATTTAGTTTGATTCACTAAGCCAAATAGACTCTTTTCATGTTTTGTTATAACCCTTGAAAAAAATCATAAAATATTATTTTAAAATTAATACAGTATCAATAGAATTATACTATATTTTCAATCTGAAAGTGACATTAGAGGCCATTTCAAGTGACTACCTCCTTTTTTAGATTACAAAATTGAGACTCAGAGAAAATGGTCTAATGCAGGTCTTATATAACCTTGGTATTCTCTCAGTTCAGTGAGCTTCACAGTACTGCAAGAGGTCCCCTATGCAGTGTTCACTTTGAGGATTGTAATGTGAAGGGAACAATAATAAAAAAGTTAAAAATTGCTTCTAATCCTCTGCCTCCCTTCATTAGCATAAGTAGGTAAGCTCAGAATTGTGCTTATTGGGAGGAGGGACACTGTGCTAAATGTCGGTAGTATATAGGACTAGGGAAGTAGTCCCAGACTACCTGCATTGCAGAGAAAAACTGACCCAGGAATAAATTTTCCATGGAATACCCTTAATGTTCTGGCAACCCTGTGTTCCTTGGTTTCCAGCTTCCTCCCAGCTCCCACTCTTAGTTACCAGCTTCCTACCAGTTTGCTCTTCTTAAGGTTTAGAAGGATCTTTTTAAGTCATATATTCCTGTTGCTTGAGTCCTTTCCACAACTTTCTTCACAAGTGACCATTAAACACATGCAAGGGTGACACACCTTCATGATATTCAGTTATCTTGGTCACTCTCTTCTGAACACATTCTATTTGTTTCATGGCCTTTTAAAGAGGAGGAACCTACAATTGAACACAGACTCCAGGTATGGGGTGGGCAGCTGAAATCAGATCAAAACTATTATCTTTTTCTTTAGAGTCCACATTTCCATTTACACAGCCTGTTCTCACATCAGCCACATCATCTTGCCAATTCATTGTGCTCACAGTCAACTAAAATCTTAGTCTCCATATGCAGCTATTTTTATACCAATTTTTGTTTCCATGTACTCGTGTGGTAGAGATATTTTTACAAATGCAGGACTTTACATATGAAGAGACTTGGAAAAGTTTATGGACAGTGGAATTGAAACATAAAAATGAAACAATATAAATCGGATTTCTCGATGTAAGATCTATCAAGATCAAGATACTTTTGTAAGTGATGATGCCAGCCATGTTGTGTTTCCCTAAAGAACTGAAGGTTCTGGGAATTTTACCATGTCAATGCAGTCTTTTTTACATTATTAGCTGAGGAAAAATGGATAACCTTTACAGATTTTTAAAGATTAGAAAACAAAAAGAAGTCAAAAGGAGCCAAATCAGGACCGTAAGGTGGATGCCTAATGCTTTCCCATTGAAACTCTCACAAAATTGCCCTTGTCTTATGAGAGGCATGAGCAGGAGCATTGCCCTGCTAGAGAAGGACTCTTGGTAAAGATTTCCTAGATATTTTTCTGCTAAATCTTTCTGTAAACACTCTCATAATAAGCAGCTGTTACCATTCTTTGGCCCTCCAGAAAGTCAACAGGTAAAATACCTTGAGCATTCCCCAAAAACTGTTGCTGTGACCTGTGCTCTTGACCTGTCTGCTTTTGCTTTGACGGGATCACTCCACCTCTTGGTAGCCATTGCTTTGATTGTGCTTTGTCTTCAGGATTGTGCTGGTAAAACCATCTTTCATCTCCTGTTATAATTCTTTGAAGAAATACTTCAAGATCTGTATCCCACTTGTTTACAATTTCTACTGTAAGCTCTGCAGCTTATCTGGGAGTAACAGTTTTGGCACCCATTAAGTGAAAAGTTTGCTCAACTTTATTTTTTCAGTCAGAATTGTGTAGGCTGAACCACTTAAGATGTCTACGATGTTGGCTATTGTTTCTGCTCTTAATCATTGGTCTTCTTCAATTAAATCACAAAGAAGCTTGTTTTTTTCTCACAAATTGATTTGGATAGTCTGCCACTGTGGGTTTCCTCTTCAACATCATCTAATCCCTTCTTAAAATGAGCTATTCATTTGTAAACTGTTGATTTGGGGCAGGCATTGTACCCATAAACTTTGTATAAAGCATCAATGATTTCACTATTCTTCCACACAAGCCTCACCATAAGTATTACCATTTTTTTCTTGCTTCAATTTTAATAGAATTCATGTTGCTCTGATATGTGCTCTCCTGAACAGATATCTTGTGTTTCTAAGTGCCTCAAAGTAGCTCCTGTTCAGACATGTTATAACTAGTTAGTGCATGTTTATTTTGGTGTAAAATAAATGAAGTCCATACATAGTTTCTTCATAATATGCATTTTCCATGAATGTTTTGAAGTCTCTGAAATTATAGTGTGTTATATTTGGCTCATAGTTCCATCCTGGCATGAATTTGGGCATCGTGATTATGTCATTCAACAGGCTAGTTATTCCTACTAGTTCTTTGCTATCTAGAAACTATATTTTCTCACTCATGTCTTGGATTTGAATGTCATAGAGGACAAGGAAAAGGAGATCACTAAAGACAAATTAATCAGCTACTTTAGTATGGTTGTTCATTCATTTGTGTGTCAATTGTGCTATCATTTATCTCATAGTTTTTAGCTGATCTAATAGCATATTATAAGAGACTGCAAAATGCCTTGCTGAATATGAAACACAGCTACCCATTTCCCTGTCTTGTCAATTTAATCAGCCCGTTCAAAAGGGGAGTGAAGTTAATTTGTCAAGACATATTCAGAGTATGCCTATGCTGACTTTTGGTGCTGGTTGCTCCCTAGTCTCAGAGCTAAGTCAATATTCTTGAAAATCTTTCATAAGGGCCCAGAAATGGAAATATTTTTTTAATACTACCTCTTCATGAATACTGGCCTTCTATTTATTCTTACTAAGTATTCTGTTATTATTTCTGGTTCAAAAGTAAATATTTTTGAGAGAAAAGGTAGATACAAAATAGGAGTTATCTATTCATTGATTCCAGGAATTGTTTGACAAGTATCATCATTATACCAGTAACTATAACAGTTTTCTTATTTACTCATTTTTAATCTTGCCCTTCATATAACTAAAAATGCCTCCAGTCCTGCCCTTTTTGGCTTCCACATCTTTTACAAGTTGTGTTAGGTTTTGTGAGTCAGACCTTATTCTTGATTATATGCAGTGATTTTTATCTTTTAGAATCGCCATTTTAAAATACAGCTTTGTCAAAAAGTTCCTATTTGCAGCTCTATCTTAATCTTATGGAAATTTCCCCTTTATCTCCTGTCAATATTTCTAAGATAATGATGATGATGATTATGGAGATGGCAATGATAACAACAAAAGTATTATAATGGCTAACATCTATTAAATGCTATGTGCTAGGAACCATTCTAAGTGCTTTTTTCATATCAATTATTTTCATTTTTACAACAATCTTTTGAGATAAATTCTATAATTGTCTCCATCCACATCTTACATATGATCATATGAAGGCATTGAGACATTAAGTAACTTGCCCCAAATCTCATGATTAGCAAATGTTAGAGCTGGAAGCCCTGCATTCTGATTTCATAGTTTGGAATCTGAACCTTTCACTCTATTGCTCAAGAACCCAGTTTAGATACTGAAGGATTGAACTTTTAGGGCAGTCACAAGGCAGTTTCATAGGCAAATTTGTGGGCCATACTGAGTTAGTACAGTGGTGTGATCTTGGCTCACTGCAACCTCCACCTCCCAGGTTCAAGCAATCTTCCTGCCTCAGCCTCCCAAGTAGCTGAGATCACACCCAGCTAATTTGTTTTGTTTTTTTAGTAGAGATGGGGTTTCATCATGTTGGCCAGGTTGGTCTAGAACTCCTGACCTCAAGTGATCCACCCACCTTGGCCTCCCAAAGTGCTGGGATTACAGACATGAGCCACTGCACCCAGCCAGAATTAGTTTCTGACAGGCTTCACCTCCTCTTCTGCACATATAACAACCCTCACTGTATCTTGTTGCCATTGTCTGAGTTTCCTCTACTTGTATGCTGTCCTTATCTCTTCAGCTTAACTGTAAGGTTCTGAAGAATAGGTTTATTTTATACCTACTCCTTTGTTTCCCACATACTGTAGCCAAGCACAATGCTAAACATGGAGCATATATAAAATCCTTGTGGAATTAAGTGACAAACTTTGCAATTTATATGAGTTGTGTTCTCCTAGAGGAGGTATGCATGTGTGCAGGTATAGTCATGAGCTCAAATGCATTCTCAAAAGAACTGAGAGCAGTAAGGGAAAACACAATGCTTGACATCGAGCAAGTACTCAGAAAATATCTGGGAAATAAATAAATGAATAAGGTAGAGAGGAAGAGAGAGTTTTCCTAGAATAAGATCTATATCAATTGTCCCCATGTCTTATTTCTATAAAATATATACTCTTTTGAACCATTAATTAATTGATATAACACATTAACATCTTCTATTCAAATCTCGCTTAGTAATTATGCAACAATTTTCAATAATTTAATTACAAATTCAATTAAAAACATGAGGGTGTACCTGTGTGGAAATATATGTTTATATATATTTTCTTGGAGATTTTTTAAATAAAAATATTATGTTTTATGATTTGGGGAATAAACAGGTCGACTCCTAGTGTCATTCAGCTAGGTGAATATGGTTTTATTATCTTAGTATCTGGGTAAATTCTGAGGTGCAAATTGACTCAGACCTATTCAATTTTAATATCAGACTTTAGACAAATCCTTTCATAACAAAAAATAAATGGAGAACATATGATGGTTTAGGTCTTTTATATATAATTATATGGTTCCCAGAGGGAAGTTATAATTGAATTATAAGCTGCCTCATGAGTATTCTAGCCAGTGTTTAGAGAACCACAAAGCAGAGCTGAGCAATTGTTTCTTACCAGCTAGAACGTGAACAAGACACCCTATAATTCAATTATAACTGGCCTCCAGGAACCATATAATTATATTATAAAGTAGTTTGGGGAAACTACAAAACTGAATGTTTTTCCACACATTGTATATTTTTTAAAATAATAATTTGGTAATTTTACTTTATGTCTCAAGTGTCTTGACCACACAGATTTGAAAACACTTATTTTTGTGGCCTTATTCCCATGTACTTTTCATAACTTTCATGACAAATTATCATTCTAAGAGGTCCTTAGATTACTCTACTTTCACTGTAGATCTGTCTGTAGACACATACATATCACTTAAACTCTTTGATCCTCAGTTTTTCCACCTATAAAATGATGGGATTTGACTTAGGTGATGTGTAAAGTACTTTCTAACACTGACACTAATTGATTCTTGTATTAGTCAGGGTTCTCCAGAGAAACAGAACAAATAGGATGTGTGTGTATGTGTGTGTGTGTGTGTGTGTGTGTGTGTGAGAGAGAGAGAGAGAGAGAGAGAGAGAGAGAGAGAGAGAGAGAGAAAGTTGGAGTAGAAAAATTGATTCTAAGGAATTAGCTTACGCAGTTATGGGGCTTGTAAACCAGTAGGCTGGAGATCCAGGGAAGAGTTGATACTGTAGCATGAGTCTGAAAGGCAATCTAGATGTGGAATATTTTTTTTAGGCCTTCATACTTTCCTCTTAAGGCCTTCAACCAATTTAAAGCATTATAGAAGATAAGTGGCAGGACCAATTTGCTCATATGACAGCAAAAATAGAATGAGTTAAAAAAAAAAAGATAAGTGGCTTTACTCAATATCTGCTGACTTAAATGTTAATCGTATCTAAAAAATACCTTCACAGCAATGTTTCTTTCTGTGTCTGAATTATTTCACATAGCATAATGTTCTCCAGGCTTACTCACAGTGTGGCAAATGGCAATATCTCATTCTTTTTTAGGACTGAATAATATTCTTTTATGTATATGTACCACGGATTATCCATTTGTTTGTTGATGAATACTTGGAAGGAAAAAACATTGTGTGATCTCACTTATATATGTGGAATCTAAAAAGAAAAAAAAAGAATATACAGAGATAGGAACAAACAGTGGTTAGCAGAGTTAGGGGCTAAGGAGGATGAAATGAGGAGATGTCAATCAGAGTATAAAGAAGCAGATATGTAACATGAGCAAGTCTAGGGATTTAACGTAACTATGAGGACTATAGGTAATGAAATTGTACTGTGTTGGATGCGTGCTAACTGTATATATTTTAGCTGCTTTTGCTACCAAAACAAAAAAAAAATGGGTAACTAGGTGAGAGATGGATATGTTAATTTGCTTTGCTATAGTAACCTTTTTACTATCTGTATGGATCCCATAACATCATGTTGTATGACTTAAATTAAAAAAAATAAAAATTTTTTAAAACAAATATTAAAACCTTCACAGCAACATCCAGACTTGTGTTTGACCAGAAGATGGGTACCATGGCCTAGCTATTCACACAAAAACTAAACCATCACAAGTCTGTACAGTAAGAGAATGTGGTGTTATTCAAGTCCTGCTTCTTCTAATTGTGAATTATCTCTTAGCGATATATCTTTTAGGGACAATTTCATTCCTTTTCATCCATAAAAATGAATGAAATTCCATAGAGCAGAAAGTAGACTACTGGTTGTGAGGGAGTAAGAAGAGAACTGGAAAGGAGAAATGGCTACTAATGGGTGCAGAGTTTCTTTTTATGATGGTGAAAACATTCTAAACTTGGTTGTAGAGATGGTTGCATGCCACTGTAAACACACTAAAAACCATTGAACTTTATACTTTAAATGGATGGCATGTGAAATGTATCTAAATAAAATACTTTTTTTTTTTTTTTTTTTTTTGAGATGGAGTCTTGCTCTGTCACCAGGCTGGAGTGCAGTGGTATGATCTCGGCTCACTGCAACCTCCACTTTCCAGGATCAAGCAATTCTCCTGCCTCAGCCTCCTGAGTTGCTAGGACTACAGGTGTGGGCCACCATGCCCAGCTAATTTTTTTGTATTTTTTAGTGGAGAAGGGGTTTCACTAAGTTGGCCAGGATGGTCTCCATCTCTTGACTTCATGATCTGCCCACCTCAGCCTCCCAAAGTGCTGGGATTACAGGTGTGAGCCACCACACCTGGCCCATAAAATTCTTAAAAGTAATGTATACATAGGAAAACATTCAAAGAAATTGAAGAGTTTGTAATGGAAAGTCGCTCTCACCCCAGTCTGTGCTAACCCCCACCCCATTCCACTTCCAACTACAGTAGTAACCACTGTCAATATTCTTGTTTTTCCCCCAAACACTGTTCTGTCCCTTGACTTTTCAGTCAAAACTGTTTTTTTTAAAACACTTCCTGTATCACCATATATATTTCTTTACCTTTCTTTTGAACAGCTGTCTAGTATTCCGAGCATTATGTGGACCCATCAAAATCTATTTAAACATTTCTGTCCTGAGGAATTCTACATTATTTTCAGTGCTTGTGAAAATGCTGCATGGATACTCTTTCATATCTATTTACAAGACAGTGCAAAAATATATCTGAAGAATAAATTCTTACACATAAAATTGTCTAGTCAAAAGGAATGCATATTTTAGATATTGATAGTTATTGCTGCATTGCCATATACAATACTTGGACCACTTTATACTCCCTTTGACAGTACTTCACAGTGCTTGTTTATGCAAATTAACACTGGATAGTATCAGACTCTTTGATCTTTGTCAGTATGATAGGTAAAAAATGATTCCTCATTTCAGTTTTAAACTTTTTTGTCATATCCATTTCTTTTTTATCAATTTTCTGTGTGCTTTGTTGATATTTCTATCGTGTTATTGGTCTTTTTATTATTGACTTCTAAGATCTCTTCAAACATTAAGGAAATTAGCCCCATGTTTGTCATAAATGCTGCTAAGATTCACCACTTTTTCATTTCTCTTTATATTGTGTTTATGGTACTTTTTGGATGGATACATTTTTAAAGTGTTCATTTTGTTGCTTTCAAATAGATTGGATTGTACAATAGAAAATACACTCCAAACTGAAATCACACTCTTATGTGACTTATTTTTTGAATAGTCCATGAAGTTCCCTCTGGAGAAAACCCTGAAACTATCAGTGGTTTCAGTGTTCCACTGTGCAATATCCTGTCCTCATGGATATTGGATATACCTTAATTATCATCCTGAAGTTTGCTCTTAAATAGGGGATTTTTTTATGGTTTATTTTTAATTGGCCACAGATTGATCAATAAAAACATGATAACATTGAACAGATTTCAGATATTTTTTCCTTTGCCAGGGCATTCTCACTTTACTCAACATAGCAGCTGTCACAGTGCTTGCATTATTTGCTAATTTAACTCTATTACTCCTTTCATATAACACATAAGAGTCTTTACAACACACAATTTTAACATGGAGACAAAAAGTCACATAAAATGGTTTAATGTACAAAATGGAATTATGAACATAAAAGACTGGAAAATAGGGTATTAACTATTGGGACTATGTTTTTCTTTCTCCCTCTCTTTCTCTTTCCTTCCTTCACTCATTCCTATTTTCAAATTTTTCCTTCTTTACTTCCTCCCTTGTTATTATGAAAGTAATAGGTACTTACAGTAATATGTGTATGTGTGTGTGTGTGTGTGTGTGTGTAGATATAGATATATCATTACAAACAAGCCATATAAATTAAAATAAAAGCTCTCCTGCTTGCCCTCCTCACTTGACTCTTCATTCACATGCCTGAGAGGGTATAAATTTTCTTTATGTATATTTCTTGAAATTTTCTATGTGAATGCAAATGGATGGGTATGTACTAGCACATGTGTGCAGAGTAGAATATATTATCTTGGGTAAAAGATATATATATATATAAAAGGATGTATGCATAAAAATGAGAGACCTTCCCTTAGGAATAATCGACTCAGGCTGTACATTGGTTCTAATGCTATGTTTGGTAAAAAATTTTCTTGGGATTTTTTTTTCTGGTTATTGCTTTTAGACCTTGGGAACTCTCATTAAATATTTTTACTGGTGGCATTTTTTTGGTTTTGATTTTTGAGAAAAACCAGACACTATTTGGAGTCAAGTCTGTTGAAGACAGGTGATCAAAATATGTGGTAAGACTTGATCAAAAACCAGTAGAGTTAAAAAGCTGATTGTTTTAAGCAGTTCATAGGCAAACATTACAAATAATTATCAATGACGAATTACAAAAATGTTTTGAGAACCGACAGCATTGTTTGTATGTTTATGGTATCACAAGGGTGACAGAATCAATTACACAGCTGAAGTCCATTTGAATGTCTGAATTCTACTGTGCTGGTTTTTGGATGTCAGAGTTCTGCTGTTCTGGTTACAAAATTTGCCTTAGATCTTCTCCCTACGAGCCTAAGAAGCATCATTCTAGGTCATCAGTCTGCTGTATCCAGCACAGACTTTTGCTTCTGACAGTAGCCCTGGGGTATAATGACAATCTTAGAAATGAGGAAGAGCCCCTGGATTTTCCTGCAGGTCTTTAATTACCAGTGGTACAATGACTCTTTCTTTCTTTTATTCATTAAAAAAATCTATTACTTTTTTAAAAAGTCTAATTACAGCCTGTTTCTGAAACAGATATGTTGTTTCAGGTTAGCTTAACTTAATTTCTTATCTCTTCAGATAAGAAAGATATCCATCTTAAGAAATTCTCTATCATCATTGTCACCATTCATATTGAGATTTTTTTAACTTTTCAAAAGCTGTCACTTAGTGAAATAATCATTACAGCCTAACGTTCAATGATTCCTTGCTTAAAGTCAGCTTTTGTTTTCACTGGCTTTGGTGACCAGTACAGGAATTTAGAATTTAAATTGGTGAAGAGCACAACAATAATCTGTGGTAAACCCTGCCAAGTTTAGGTATGAATCGTGGCACATATAATTGTGGTGTTTTTTTTTTAAATTCTGTAACATATGCAAATACTAGATGCAACAGAACTAGGAAAAACATTGATTGCACTGTGCTGTAAAGAGGATTTGTGGTACTGTGTATGGACATGAAAGAAAGTAATCATTAAAGGCATTAATAAGAAGTAAAACTTCATTTCTAAGCATGATAGAGTAGGTAGGAGAAGGCTAGTGTTTTGGACTATTAATAAGCATCCTGAAAATAGTCCCTGGCTTTCAGAATGAAGAACAATGCTCTGAAATACCTGCATATTTCCTTCGACAATTTTTTTTCAAATAAGGTACATAGCAACCCAACATCGATTCACTTATGTTTTAAATACATAATTGTTCAGGTCTATAATGAAACTCTTCATCAGGCAGCCTGAGCTTATTGTTAAATGAGGACATCCATGCTCCTCGGCACTGGTCTGTTCCTTTTCGGAACATGGCTTGTCACTGCAAAGGAATGGAGAAAATGTGGATATGAGTGTCTTTAAATGGTTTTATTGAATTTATATTGGCAAAAATGTCATTCTTTCATTCAAAAAACTTGTATTGAATACCTACCATGTGCCAGCCACTGTGGTAGTTAGTGGGAAAATAGAAATAAAGTAGATGACATCTGCCCTTGAGGAACTCCTAATCTGAGAATAGAGGTTGAAGTTAGGGAGAAATGTGATTATCAGAGTAATCAAATATAAAATGTTCTGGAAAAGAACGGCATTGAAACTAAGAGCTTTCTCAATCTCTTTCTCCATTGAAAGAATAAATAAGAAGAAAATCTGTATTCAAATCCCAGCCCTGACACTTAGTAGCTGCAAGGCATGGTGCAGGTTACCCAAATTCTGTGAGCCTCAAGTTTTTTGTCTGTAAAACTGAGGTAATAATAATGACCATACAAAACTTGGGTGTACTTTCTAATTTTTACATGTGATATGACTAGTCTTTTGTGAGCAGTAAATAAAAGGCAGATAGGCTGGTGCTTACAATATATAATTTGCTTATGTGGGTTGCATGACGTGTTACTGACTTCCTTTATTTTTGGAAATAAGACTTTTACAATTTAAAAAGTGACAGATATTGGAGAAGAAAATGACTGTATTTTCCCAAAGCCTTACTAGCTCTTACAGAACACACTAAACATACGTTTATGGAGATATATTTTGTATCTGTCCAGGGTGGCATGCATATTATGCTTACCTTCAACACAGTAATTTCACTTGCCACTTAACTTCTGTTTCACACATTTTTCCTTCCTATTTCTCTCACAAGGGTCACTCCAAAAAGGCAATGCACAGGAAAAATGTTACCCTCCCCTCCTCCACATGTCTCTGTTCTATTCTCTGATATCTTCCTTGTCAAATTAGACTCACTTTAAGACATCAAAAGCCAGTGTTGAACAAAGAAACAAAAATACTTCAACCTGACTTAAGGCAGAAACTCCTTCTCTTGCTGCTTTCTGTCATTTATGTTGATGGTTTTAAGCTTTTTCTACTTAATGATGAAATATTCAGTCATTTGGAAAATAATTAGCCAAATTATTTGGCTATTTATAGACAGGGTTTTAAAAAATGGACTGTACTTCTGGAACTTTTTGACTACCATATTTTGGTCAGACTTAAATGTATCTCTCAAGCAAGAGATAATATTTGTCTAGGAGCAGGAGTGTCAACGGTATTAGTCCTTTCTCACACTGCTGTAAAGAAATACCTAAGACTGGGTAATTTATAAAGAAAAGAAGTTTAATTGGCTCACAGTTCTGCAGGCTGTACAGAAAGCATGGCTGGGGAGGCCTCAAGAAACTTGTAATCGTGGCAGAAGGTGAATAGAAAACAGGTGCATCTTACATGGCCAGAGCAGGAGGAAGACATATAAGGGGAGGAGCTTAAACAACAAGCTCCTGTGAGAATTGGATATCCTATATCCTATATCCTCACTAGTTGCAATCCTGTGCAGAAAAAAAAAAAATCACTATAGGAGATTTAGTTGATCTTGGGCCTAACCTGTGACTGAATGCTGATATTAGTTTACTTAGCTCATTGTAGAACCATGGACTTTTTAAAGCTGAAAGGTCCTTAGAACTTTATTAGTCTAATGGAGTTCTCAAGTTTATCTTTTTTTAAGCAACAGAAAGTGGTTATTTTTGCTTTGTTTTGTTTTGTTTCATTTATGTTTTGGCATTGTATAGCATAGTGGTTTAGAATGTGGGTGGCAGAGCCAGACTGCTTGGGCTCAAATTCTGTGTCTCTTATTTACTGTCTTCAAGAACTTGGGCAAGTTACTGAACTTGTTTGTGTCTCAATTCTCTCATCTGAAAAATGGGGATCATATTAACACCCACTTAATAGGCTTTTTGTGCATATTACATCAGCTGATACATGAAAAGCACTTAGCACCCTGCTCAGCACACAGAAAGTGACATTTAAATATTTAATATGTCCTATAAAAAGTAATCTCTTTTTTTTTAAAGTAATCTCTTATAGAACCCAAATGTGTAATACAGCAGGCAAAATAAAAGCTACTCTGGTTTAATGGAAAAGGGTGGCAGAGGTGACGCGCTGGCCAGTCATAAGCCACACCCCACCCTGCAGCCACTACCAGTGTGCCTCCATTTTCTTTTCCACTAGCAGAGGAAGCCTGAACATAATTTGAAAATCTGAAAATACTTTGCAAATCACGAATCTACCCCGTCACTTCTTTTTACAAATGAGAAAATTGCTTCAGGCATATTAACTCATTTATCTTCACAGTAGTTCCTAATTTTTTTCAAATGAGGCTCAGTAACTTGCTCAAGGTCACATGGCTAGGAAACTGCAGAGATGGGATTCAAATACACCTAGAAAAGCTAGCCAAAGGGTACAGACATTTTTACAGGTGAGCTACCACATCTATCAACTGCAAAGAACACAGGTACTTTCTCCAAAGAGGCCTTTGTAAGCTATTTGATTTTGGAGTCATTTGTTAACTTTGGTTAACTACAATTAAATTGGACCTTAGTAAACTAGAGCACAATAAATGTTAAATTATTCTTCTCTAAGATTCTTACAGTCTCCTACTGTCTTTTTGTTATAGTTTTAGCACCTCTCATGTCAACATACTTTCTTAAGATATTTTAATTATAAATAAAAGGTAACTTTGTGAAGCAATGGATATTTTAATTAGCTTGATTATGGTAATCACTTCACAATACATACATATATTAAAGCATCATGTTATATACCTTGAATATATACAATTTTTATATACGTTTTACCTCAATAAAATGGATAAAAATAAAAATTTAATTAAAATTGTGCCATTTTTGGTAAATGTACTTTAGGGAACAACAATTTCTCTGCTTCCATTTTCTATTGGCAAAGCCCACCACATTTGTCCTTCTCTCTAAAGTACTTGGTGCTGTTGGACGGAAGAGTGGGGGTTGTATGATCAGTTTTATTTGAGAGATAGTGCATTAGATTAAAATTTTAAAAAATATTTTTATAACATCTTAATGCACAATATGAACTAAATGCCCTTTTCACATTATTCTTATTGTGTCTTTAAAAGAGTTGGGAAATCTAGTCATTTCTTTTTATTAGCTATTTGGTTGTGTGGCACTACCAAATATCTAATACAATAGGAATTGAGTTTTCTCTGACAAAAGGGTAAGCAAGGTTTTGGTGCCTTAGGTTTTGGTGACTCTCCTCAGTGTAAAGTGTCTTTGATTAGAATCAAATGTAGCTGGGCGCAGTGGCTTACGCCCGTAATCCCAACACTTTGGGAGGCCGAGGCAGGCAGATGACGAGGTCAAGAGATTGAGACCATCCTGGCCAACATGGTGAAACTCTGTCTCTACTAAAAGTACAAAAATTAGCTGGGCATTCTGGCGCACACCTGTAGTCCCAGCTACTTGGGAGGCTGACGCAGGAGAATCCCTGGAACCCAGGAGGCAGAGGTTGCAGTGAGCCGAGATCATGCCACTAGACTCCAGCTTGGCAACAGAGTGAGACTCTGTCTAAAAATTTTTTTAAAAAATCAAATACATTAAATTTCTCCAGTGCATCCAATTACTTTGTTAATTGAAAAGGATAGCATTTGGTTTAATTATGTGTTGTCGTTTCTGGCAACGCAAGAAACAACCATTCAAAGAGCTACTTGGTATTTTTCCTGTTTGGCCCTGTTCAGTTGAAATTTCCCAGTTTTCTGTGATTTTGGTCTGTCTTCCTAAGCATGGTTTGTTTGCTTCACTGATTACTTCCAATAACATATTAAACACCCCCCATGAGACCATGCTTTCGTCTGACATTTGATATTGTTTCTGCTGTCACTTTTAAGATTCTATACTTCTCCAGCTGTTGGGTTCTAGAGTAATCTGCCTGTATTGCCTACATCAGAACTATTTAAAAATTACAAGAAAGCAAGAATAAGGGTGTCATAGCATTGATAGTTCTGAAGAGCACTTTTAAAGTTTCTATTATTAATAATAATAGTAAATAAAGAGGGGAAAGAGACAGAAATCAGCAAGAGAAATGACAACCTGTAGAATGGGAGAAAATACTTACGAACCATATAAGAGACTTGTATCCAGAATATATAAAGAATTCTCCCAAGTCAATAATGAAAAAAGGAATAAGCCAATTTAAAATGAGTAAAAATCTCTAAAGAAAACACACAACTGACCAACAAGCGCATGAGAAGAGGCTCAATATCATTAGTCATCAGAGCAATGCAAATCTAAACCAAGAAGAGATAGTATGTCACACATAGGAGGATGGCTATAATAAAAAGTAAAGATAATAACAAGTGTTTTGAGAAACCGAAACACTTATATGTTGCTAGTGAAAATGTACAATACGGTAGCCACAGTGGAAAAGTTTGTCGTTGCCTCACAAGCAAAAATTAAACATAGTTTCTATATGGCCCAGCAATTCCATTCATAGGTATAGACGCAATTAAAAATATATGTACACACAAAAATTTGTACTCAAGTGTTCATAGTAGCATTATTCATAATAACAAAGAAGTGGAAATCCACAAAATGTCTATATAATGAACTATCATTCAGCCATAAAAAGGAATGAAGTACTATGACAGGGATAAACATGGAAAACATTATGCTAAAAGTGAAAGAAAGCACACACATAAGGTATGATTCCATTTATATGAAATGCTAAAGATAGCCAAATCCATAGAGATAGAAAGTAGATTATGGTTACCACTGTCGAGAAGAGGGAAATGGGAGTGACTGTCAATGAGTACAGGGTTTCTTTTTGTGGTGATGGGAATGTTTTGGAATTAGTGGTAATCGTTGCACAGTTCTGGGAATATACTAAACACCACTAAATTGTACATTTTAAAAGGGTGAATTTTATGTAATATAAATTATATCTCAATAAAGCAGTTTAAAAATAACAGGAAAAATAGCCAACACTGAGCATTTATTGTGTTTCAGGCATTGCAGTTAGCAGTTTTGTATGCATAATCATATTTAATGTTTACAGCAGTTATATGTACATTGGTACTGTTATTTCCTCCATTTTATGGATGTTAAAATTGAAGCTTAGTAATGGTACCCAAGTCACTTAGGAATTTGCCCAGGGTAGTAAAACTCCAAGAACTAGAATTTAGAATCTAGGTAACCATCTTGAACTTTTAATGACTCCATTTATTTCTGCCTTCATTTTTTATGAAAGCTTTATTAAGACACAGCAGACTATACAATTCACACATTTAAATGAACTATCTATTCAGTAGTTTTTAGTGTGTTCATAGATATCAGCAACTATCACCACAGTCAGTTTTAGAACATTTTAATAATCTTACTAACAACCTTCACCCAGTACACTTTAAATATCACCTCTCTACTCCCTCATCACCCTCAGTCCTACACAACCGCTAATCTGTCTCTATGGTGGTAGATTGATACTACCACCTGTAGCCATTTGCATCCTTGTATACTCTGTTCAGATTGTGTTAGTCAATTTAGATAAGACCAAGGAATAATGACATAGTAGGATTCCGTTTAAAAATTACTTGTAAGGCAGGTGTGATGGCATGTGCCTGTAGTTACAGCTACTTGGAAGGCTGAGGTAGGGAAAATAACTTGAGTCCAGGAGTTTGAAGCTGCAGCTAGCTATGGTCACACCTGTGAATAACCATTGCACTCCAGTCAGGGAAACATAGTGAGACCCCATCTCTTTAAAAAAAAAAAAAAAAAAAAAAAGGCTTGGAAACAGCATCATTTAAATGGACTCCTAAAGGCAAAGGAGGACCATTACAGGTTTAGATTTGCCCTATTTCTGGAATTACCTACATTGTTTTACTAAGGAGCTGAGTCTACTTAAGAAAAAGGATATCTTGACTGCAGAAAGTACATTTTGCTTCTGGGAAAAATTACAGAAATTGTCAGGAACTTTCTTTGCCTTTAAAATTGGCACAATGCCCTCTAGCTAAATGATTTTGCTAAGTGGCTTTGCTAGAAACCTTTCCTGCTCCCCTTGTCCTGAAGCTACTGCTTTTCCTCCTGACCCTCTTGACTTCAGTTTGAGTGTATGTCTTCCAGTTAACATGTAATTTGGGGGGGTGTCAAAAGGTAACTAGTGTCCCCTGGGTTACCATTAACCTAAAAATTAAAAGGTAGAGTTTAAAATTCTCATTAAGTATAACAAAAACATAAAAAGGAGTTTCTGGATTGGAATTGGATTTAGAAAGTCACCTTTGAATTAATGAAACTGACCATACTTGACTATGCACCACGTTAGGTATTTAAGAGAGAATATATATTCTATAGTTTAGTGGCGATTCGTGGCTAATGTAAAATGAGTAGAAAAATAATTGTAGGAGCCGTGTTCCATGATCCCACTCACTCATAGTGCACAAACTAATGTGCTTTAGTTTTAATTACCTCTAATTTCTGAAATATGCTTGTGAGTGTTATTTGAATTAAGAATTAATGCATTCTCACTTAACCTGGACAGATATTTGGTGCCATCATATATCCCTGAGAAATTTTCTTGATGATTTATTTTTAAAGGTAGCATAATAAAAACAGCTGGGGTCTCTAAAAATGATTTACAGTAAACTCTTACAGCCTGGTAGTAAATTCTAACTGATATGTATTACTCATAATGGATGCCTACAGCTTGTCAACTCTGTGCTAAAGGGGGGAAATAATATTGTTATTGCTCGTACTGTGTAAACCTTAAACACTTACACTGTGCTGGGTAAGCTCAAACCATGTTGGATGCTTAAAATTTTTAATAACCTATATATGCTAACATTTATTTTAAATAATTTCAAAAACTGCTTCTAAAAGCAAAAAAGTTCTTATTCTAAAATAGAATTTAGAATCACATTTTATCAA
The DNA here is from genome assembly GCA_963573385.1 of Cacajao melanocephalus. Classification (NCBI taxonomy): domain Eukaryota; kingdom Metazoa; phylum Chordata; class Mammalia; order Primates; family Pitheciidae; genus Cacajao; species Cacajao melanocephalus. Next base: position 96,040 of record CAUYLG010054206.1, read on the forward strand.
AGTCAGTTTGTTTGGGCTCTAGAAGCAGAAATATATATGTAATAAATGTCTAATAAACAGGGAACTTTGGGTAGGAATTGAAAACTATCACTGCTTTTTTAAGAATGTTCAGATGTGCATACCCTCCTGTTGAGTATTTCTATTAAATGGTCCTTGGGTAGTAATAGGCCTCATTTACTTATTTAAATGTATTCTCCTTACCCCAACCTCCAACACACACCCACACACACACATATACACACTCAATTGGATGAGTAAATCTGCTGTCAGTTCTTTTGTCTCAATTTTCTCAGTTGTCTGGCTTTTTGGGAAGTTAGTTCATTTGGGGGCATGAAAAGATTAGAAGTGAAATGAAGATGACCTCACTGACCCACATTGAGCAGGACGTGTCCTTCGAGTTGTTTAGAAATTGAGATGGCCTTGCCGGTTCCTTTTTGACCTGCGGTACACATTGCAACAGCAGCTGGCTGCAGTTAGGTTTTCTTCTGTATCCGTGAACACAGAAAACATCATTGGCCCATTTGAGGATTGAACTTCAACCTTGGTCTCATTAGTGCTTGTCTTTAGCTAACTGATATGGGATTATACAGAAGACAATAAGTAGCAAAAGACGGCTAGGAATTGTATGGACATTGACAAAGAAGACATAGTGGGTATCTAGGACTGTTTCCCTCACTAGAAGTGCTTGGGAAGGTTCACACACTTTCTTTGGCAAGCCATCTAAGATATCCCATGTCTAAGGTTGCCACTGTACTCAAATAGGCTGCAGGTTTTTTGACTAAAGTAAAGGAAATATTTTTAGTTGGTGAGCAGCCTTGACTCTTTAAAATATGTGGCATATGGATAAAAATAACACCTTAATAAAAAATACAAAAAAAATTAATAAACAAAAAAACACTATTTAATAGGGTAATATATTTGTATGTATTCCCTTCATCCTTCAATACATATGTAAAAAGTGAACAGCTTTGGTTATTTAGTGGACCTCCTCTAAACTTGGTTTATATCACCAGAAACTGATTGGAAATGTTTAAACATTTTTTGTTTCTGTTTTTAACAACTACTACTCTTTCAATATTTTGCTTTCCCAAACTACCTCCAAATAAGGAGTACAAATGTAGAAATTGGTTGCTCTTCTTCTTCAAGAGAATAAAGAAAAGTAGAATATGTTTCTAGTGTTTGTAAATGAAAAATGGTGTATTAATGTGTATGTAGAGGGCCTTTTAATTGAAATTAAATTAAAATTAATTGATGAAACTGTCTTTGGCTTAAACTGAATGAGTCACTGATGTACTTTAAACCCTTGCAATAAATGAAGTATTTGATGGTGAAGAGAATCTGGGGCTGACTGGTGATGATAATTCACTGTCTTAATTGTTGGAAACAGATTATTTTCTACTTGCACTGAAGTTACAATGATGGGCAGAATTTCCATGGGAAGAGTTATATCTAAATGGCATAGTAATTAAAATGTGGGTTTTCTGAATCCTGAATGTAGATTTCACAATTTTTTTGGAATTTAATATAGATCTTCTATAGCCACAAGTAGTAAAGTGTTAAAGACGAAAGGAAAAACAAATAAACATGGTTCCATCCTGCCTAATATATAAATGCACAGGAATGGACTGTATCTTAATCTAAAATCTAGTTTGCTTTCAACCAGTAATAAAACCAGAGACTAGTATATATAGCTTTTGGAATTAAATAGAATATATCATTAGATTTAGGTATATTTCAGGAAGAAGAACTAACCTTTACAAAATAAACCACAAATGGAATACTAACACTATGGAGCCTGATTTACCCCTCCTTTCCTGATATGGTTTGGCTCTATGTCCTCACACAAATCTCATCTCAAATTGTATTCCCCACTTGACAAGAGAGGGACCTGTGACTGGATCATGGGGATTGCTTCCCTGATACTGTTCTCATGATAGTGAGTGAGTTCTCACGAGATCTGATGGTTCGATAAGTGTTTGACAGATTTTTTCTACATACAGTCACTCTCTTGCCTGGCACCAGATTAAGATATGACTGCTTCCCTTTCCACTGTGATTGTAAGTCTCCTGAGGCTTCTCTAGCTATGCGGAACTGTGAGTCAATTAAGCCTCTTACCTTTATAAATTTCCCAATCCCCAGCAGTTCTTTAAAGCAGTGTGAGAATGGACTAATACACTTTCTGTGAGATCTTAGCACAGTTGCACCCTCTCTGCTCCATGCCCAGGCATAATTCCAAATACTTATTGTTGAGATAATTAAAAAACTAATTGTTGTATGTTCTAACAAATTTGAAATTATACCTCAGGATAGAAGACTTGGTAATATGTTAGCTTTCCATTCTTTCAGATGGTTCATTTGTCATCCTAGAGTATCTTTGTATAAGGACTTGGATTTAATAGAGCTGTGAAAGTTTTCTAGGTTGACAATTAATATGCCACACCTGGAATTTATAGTCTCTGTTGTGGTTATTGATAATACTCAGGCTTAAGACATTCATTTCCTTTTTATTATTTTTTTAAATTTTTTAGAGCCAATGTCTCATTCTGTCACCCAGACTAGAGTGCAGTGATGTGATCATAGCTCATTGCAACCTTGACCTCCTGAGCTCAAGTGATTCTCCCACTTCAGTTTTCCAAGTAGCTGGAGCAACAGATGTGTCATGAGGCCAGGCTAATTTTAAGAACATTTTCTTACAGATGGGGTCTCACTGTGTTGCCCAGGCTAGTCTCAAATTCCTGGACCCAAGCGATCCTTCCACTTCAGCCTTGCAAAGTTCTGGAATTATAGGTGTGAGCCACCACACCCAGCCCATTTATATTTTAATTAGGATTTACTGAGGAAGATTCCACAGAATGTGATGATTTTTATACTTTTTAATATTCTTATAATTTGTGAGATACCTATTCATTTCTAAAGGTCAAGGTCAAATTAGCCTGTTCCTAAACTTTCTACCTAGAGTTGATTTCCTTGCAAGTAAATATCTTAACTTGCTTAGGGTACTGACCAGCCAGTTGTTAAACTCTAGGCCTGAATCTGACTTTTGGCACCTATCATCCATCCAGATATTGTAAAAATTCGAGCATCTAGTCAAACCCTTGAGCTTTGTTAGCTGATACTGTCTATGCCTTACTTAATAATATTCTCTACTAAATGGTCAATCATACTTCTTTTAACAGGCTCACTTAATATATATTACAAAAGAGGAAGGATTTCACATGAATATCCTCCTCACTTAATATGTAGATATTTTTCTTTTTTTTCTCCCCGAAGTGCTCCTACCTACTGCACTATAATGGCTGAAATTCCTTCTGTAGAGTTAAGGCATTTTTGCTCGAAGAGGTCCATGCTAAAATAAAATTACCTCTATATTTTTGCCTGATTAGTTTATCCAGGTCATTTTCAGGATTCTCATGTGAGAGCCATCTTAAGGGGAAGATAAGTTTGGTGTTGCTCAGGAGTGGAAGAGAAAGGCATGCCTCACGATTATGTTTTTGATAATTCTGCTATTAAATCAGAATATTATCTGAAATTACAGGTGATACATACTAACATAAATAAGGGGAGAGATATAGAGATAGGGAAGAAGGACTTAGAAAGGAAAAATAGCTCTTCAAAGACCAAAGTTACCTACTTTACTGTTCTTCACAAGCTCGATTCAAAACTCTAGAAGTAACTGAGCTCATTCCTGGTGTTCACTTCAAGGTATATTGCTGCTTTTAAACTTAAACTGTGTCTAATTCTGTGATGAAAAGAAATTAATGAACAATCTCAGCTTTCAAGAGCACTGATGTCATACTTAAAGCTGTTGAATAAAAAGTGCCATTAATTGAAGTATAGTATATATTCAGATAGGAGAGGTTTTATTATTATTCACTGAAAAGTACAATGAATAATATATTCTTTAAAAGTCATTAAAGTACACATATTCCACTTGACCTGTTGTATTTACATAACCATTGCTAGCATTTGCCCTTCTTATATCTTCTTCAATTTTTTTCTCCTACTCTTCTTCCTCTTTATCTTTCTTACTGTTTACCCATGCCTCCTTCAGCTGTCTTCAACATTATTAAGCTAAGGGAATATATAATCCCATGAGTGGTACCATTGAGTGGTACCATTTGAGAGAATGTCACAAGATATCCTTGCTAAAACTGTCTCTCCTGTCCTGCAATAGTGCCTGAAATTCTCAGCATTTTGGTTACAGTTTGTGATTAAAGCAGTAGCCTAAAAAAATCATAAGATGATAGTGGAAATGTCCAAAGCAAATACACTCATATTTATTCCTTTGAAAGCAGAAAGAAGATTAAATTATCCATTTTTTAAGACTTACGTAACCAAGCATGTAAGAGTTAGAAAGGATCTTTGAGATCATAAACAGTTTTTAATTAAAGTTGGCTGTTTTGCTTCCTTTTTGTTTGTTTCAGAGTCCTTTCTTTAAATGATATTTAAAGATAATGAAAGTCCAACGAGGAAAATAGATGAATTGGGAGAACATTAGGATTCACCTCTGCTCTTACTGGTTCTGTGGAAGCTGAGGGGTTCTGTGGAAGCTGAGGGGTTCTGTGCAGTGAAAAATTAAGCTCACAGTTCTGGAGCTTTCTTGTGGAGAACCTGTGATCAGAAGTTCAGTATTCTGATTCCCAATCCAGGGCTCATTCTAGCCATTGAATTGGTCCCAATAATTACTTTTTTTTTTTTTTTTTTTTTTTTTGCCTTACCCAAATTTCTTCTACTTTGTGGACGTATTTGTGTTAACATGGCTACATAACAATACTATAGCAGTTCTAAATGGTGAAATGACAACCATAGAAAAATAATCAAAATGGGAAGGGGAAAAGTGATTCTGAAATAGAACCCTCTCTGGCAAGACATACAATTTCTAAGAGAACCTTTGAAATACAGCTGAGTATGAAGATTGGGTAGGGATATTGTATTATTGGTAATTCTTACTGTTTTAATGATTCCCCAATTGACATTAAAACAATAGACAAGTGAAGTGGTCTTTCATAGAAAGGAGAATGAATTGCAGATCAGATTCTTCCAACTCCAGATTACTTTCTGAAAACATATAGCAATATCTAGCAAAAACTAGTTTACTGAGGTCATGAGCCTAAATTTTATTGCAAAGCTTCAAATGATGAATAGTATCATTTTTTTTCCTTCAGCTCAGATTTTAACATCAGAGGAAAGGATGTTATATATTGCAAAATAGATGTAATCATTGAATCCAAAGAGAAATATTGTGCAGTGAAGCACTGGATCTAAACAGATTATTATTAGTCAGAATTTGCTTTGCTAATAAGGAGGACAGTTGATGATATGACAAACATCTAGCAATGTTTTAAAATATCATAACTGATGAGAATTGCCCATATTAAGCATATGAATGGGTTTTTCAATAGATGGGCTTTTAAAATTTCCCAGTTTGTAGAAACTGCGATCTGAGTTTTAGAGATGTGTTAATTATGAGGCAGAGAAATAAATATGATATAATGAGATTTTATGGTCCTAACTTCCATAGAGTTTCAATTATTTGATTTTTGTTGTCCTAAGTTTCTACAGCTTTTCCTTCAGAAAACCTTCTCTTTCTAGATGATATGCAGACAGGTAAATATCCAGGTTTTGTGGGGACCTGAGGTTTATACAATTTGGGAGTCCCTCTTTTAAAACAGAATCCAAGATCACAAATGCAAAATTAGGAATGAAAGTGAATATTTAGAAGGGGCCTATGTAAGTGAGGTGCCCTGAGGTTTAAGCTTTACGGTAAATCCACTCCTGCATACAGAGCATACTACTAAATTATTTAATAGCTGATCAGTGAAGAAGAGAAAAATTTTTCAAAAACCACAACCCTTTGATATTGGAAGTGTTTTGATATGTTAATAACATGCATAAATACAAATGAAAAAATTGTAATCGGTCAAATAAAGACAGAATTATAATGCACAGTTTGATAAGATGAAATCTAAATTAGATCAATTAAACTTTGATAGTGCAGTGACAATCTGGTATGTCTTTATGCAGTGCATCTCGAGAAATGTAGTTACAATTATTTTAAATCACTGATAGTCATTTTATACCAATTAAATGGGAATTACCAAGAAAATACATTCAATCTGATCAAGGTTAATAAGAAAAGGCTCAACGTTTTCAGAAAATATCCTTTTGAACAGATGGTCTTCTATAACATGTGAAATGAAGACTAGGATCAAATTAATGATTTATTTTTTAATTTGTGACATAAACTGCAATCTAATCTAGAATCACTATACTTTTAGGCATCTGATTCTGTTGTCTGGGTTGGTCACTAAATAACAGCATCCAGTTATCTTCAGCTGCACTAAGAAACTTTGTACACACACCTTTTTATCTATTAGGTTCAGGTTTACCTATGTCTGTTTTTTTCTTTAATTCATTGGAAGCTTAATTTAAGATCTATCTATATCATTACTAGCCAGACAATTAGAATATATACTAACTAATGGTAGCTGAATGAAATTGACTCATGCTTTGGGGGCCAGCTGTAGAGATTAGGGCAGCATTTGACTTCCCCAGTGGTTCCATTTGAGGGATACCGCAGATCTACTTGCTAATAAGTGGTTCCTCCTCTGTCCTGTGCTGCTGTCTGAAATTTCCACCATTTTGGTTATGGTTTATTTTTAAACGCTAACTGAAAAACACAAATCATCAGAAAAATTAAACCTGCAGGAAGGCAAAAACCTTATCTGATATTGATTCATGCCAAATATAAAACTGATAAGAGCTTGGCTATAAATCCAACTAAAGGTGTGCAGTCAAGAGGAAGATAATGGGTGCTATTAGGATGTATACATAGGTACACAACTAGAATTTCAAGATATAGATGTGATAAATTAGCTCATTGTGAAAGAGTAGAACCTTGGTCATACTTCTTCCTGACTTGATTATTAGTTAACTGTGACTTTCAGAAAGTTGCTTGAATTCTATGAGTTGGTCCTTTCTGTAAGCACGAAGAAGTCTGTTCCTTTCAGTGGCCGAAGTCTATTATTAAATACATGTTGAGCATCAAATATTTTTTAAGCTTAGTCTTTTGGAATATTAAACAATAGTTCTTTAAACTTAAGTCTGAGGGCCGATTGCCACTGGCAGTCCTAGCAGTCAGCATTTGCTGATGTACTACTAAATTCATATTCCCTTCCTTTTTTCCAATATTTGCTTTTGGTGTAAAGGCCTAGATCAATTATAGTTGTTTTGTGAGATGAGAAAGAAATTGAAAAATGACAACTTTACAGGCTAACTTACAATTTTAATTTGAAAATTGCCTACTATAGACATAGGCATGTCATGTTCAAAACAGGTTTGAGTTTCCATGAGACCATGGTGTCTATTAAATCTACTTCTGTTTGACCCTCAGAGAAAATTATAGTAAAGGTCATAGCTTACATAGAGGATTATGCCATGTGTCTATAATAGATTTCATAACCAGTAAGGTGGTTTTATAAAGAAAATATATATAGCACTGCTTTGAGATTTTTAATATATTAACTAATTGGATCTTTAGAACATATCAATGAGGTTTGGCATTATTATTATCCCCATTTTTCAGATGATGAAATTGAGACACACACAGGCTACGTAACGTGACCAAAGTTACAAAGCTCAAAGTAGCGGATGGGAGAGTTGGTGTGACTCTCCAGAATCATACTGAATAGAGTAGGTATGGTAAGGAAAACAGAACAAAACAAAAGACTGAACTATCAAAAGGCAAGAAATAGCTCTATGAGTAGCCGAGCAAAGCTATCTCGCACCTAGAAAAATATATGCTAAAACATATATAGTGATTAGAAGCTACTTATAGCAGTAATCTACTGGAGTGCCTGGAATGAGATAAAGAGAAAATGTTAGACAAGCAGGCCTAAGCAAATGTGAAAAACAGGGCTGTGAGGCTCTGCTGTTTTACTGACAGTCTTGCTGCCTAGGAATAATGATTACAACCTTTGCAGAAGTCACCTGTGGACGTGGAGTTCCATATGCAGATGTGAAACAGATAAAGTTCTTTCTCACCTGATTCTGTTGAAATGGCATGTGGTAAACCGGACACTGTACAAAAAAAAGCCTAGGAAATCTAGGGAAGTGTAGTGCATAGCACTGAGAGCATTCCAAGAGCCTAGAGAGACTAATTTATGAGAAAAGATTAAAAGGATTAATTATATACAACTTGGCTAAGTAATGCCTAATGAGGAACATGAGAATTGTCTATAAGTATCTGAAGAACAAATATGCCAAGGAGAGAAGAGATTTACTGAGTGGGACACAAATAGATGAAACTGGAAACATGGGTTGAAATTTCAGAGAGAATCGTTTTGGCACAATAGCTTATAAAACTTCTTGGCAGGTCATATCTATTATACCGTAAAAAAGATTCAGAAAATAAAACGAAACAAAAAAGTGCCCAGTATGGCCTTTAAAATAGCAGCAGGGTGAATGGGAAGGTGCAGTGACGTATACCGAGAAGATAAAGTCTAAGTTAAATATTCTGGTTCTAGAGTGTAATATCCCTTACAATTAGGAAGGTCTCTGCCCATCCTGCCCCATAACAATGTTATAGTGCAAGTTAAGGTTATTATGTTTTGCCTCTTACTACTCCGTGGCATGTTGAGTCGTTCTGTGTCTGGTTCTCTGGACAGATATTGCTACAGGAAAAGAGAGGGCACCAATGAGAACCAAAACATTCTCCAGATGGACGAAGCATTGTTTCAAGCACAGACCAGATGCTGGAACCTAGGAGATTAGAGGTTGCAAATTAGGAACTTTATTTAACATAATAGGTGTTTACTTATTATCTATAGGATAAATAAAGGAAAGAATGAATGAACCTCATTGAATCAAAATATCCTCATCTGTAAAATACAGTTAACAAAAATACATATCCATAACTAAATATTTTAAATTAACTAATGTATGTAAAGCTCCACAGAAGGTATATATTCAATAAATGGTAGCTATTATGTGTGCTCAGGAGACTGGCACAGAATGATGTTTAAGCTCTTCCTTTGACTACTTCCTGTCTTTGCACTCTTGATTATGCTTACCTCATCAGGCAGAAGATGTTGAGTGGAATAATAATACTTAAACTCTTTGGGAGAAGTCAGAGTCCAGAATGAGCCACTACAGAAGCAGTCACTTTTGGATTCAAATTAAGTCATTTTGCATACAATGGAAGCCTGATGGTACTGCTGAAAAGAAAAACAAATTAGCATGTTTCAGAGCATCAATCTGGTAGAAGAAATAAAGACTATTTTATGCCATAGGTTGCCAAAGAGGTTTCCTATCTTTTTAATTCTCTGTAAGTAGAAATCACCCATGTTAGTAAAGAGGAAAGTCCCAGATGACCTTTGTAATATTCTCCTAGGTGATCCAAGTTTTGGTGTGTTTTACGGTACACCTGAATACAAATAGATTGTGCCTTAAATTCTGCCCAGCACTCTGTATTGAAGTCAAACTCTACACAGTCTTTGTCTTTATATGTCCCTGTTACAATTCTTGGTACGTTTTGACACTTTAACTAACAAGCATTTCAAATATAAATGTGTTTTTAATTCTCAGCTGTTAAAAATCAACACAAATATGTTACAAAGCCATGATGCTTTATTTAGGGTGAAAAATAATTCTTTTAAAAGATACAGTGCTGGTGCTTTCAACAAATGCATCCTTAAAATGAATATAACCAAAGCAATAACAGGCATAAATTATATTCAAAGATAAATCAGGTGGAAATAGAAAATTTTGACTAAGTGCCAACTGCCACATAATGTTGCAATGACTTAAAGAATACATTTACATTTATTTGGTGTAGATTAAAGGCATCTCTGTTTGTGAAATGACAATTAATAAGGACCTGCAGTTTTTGTTAGTGAGACCGTGCATTTTAATTGTTTCTGGGGAATTTTAATAATGATTTGATTGTCCTTGTAACCAGATTACTAACCCTCAGTCTCCAGAGTAGCCCGAGAGATAACACATAGCATAGTTCCCGTAATATTTTTTATCAACTTATCCATTGAGAGTGACATGCTATTGTTTCTGATGGAGCATCATAATAGCAGGATAGCACACCTTCTCCATTCACAAGGGATAGGCCCTGACACCTTCTTGACTCCCCACAACCTCAAATATCACTCTAGCATATAATTTCCCTCATAAAAGGCAGTAAAGTATAACTGAAAAATTTAACAGACCCTTTTCAGACCATTAATGATTCTATAAATACAAGACTAAAGTCATTTACAAAGCCATTTTCTGGCTAAGAACTAGCACTTTCTTTTCACTGCCAGCATTAGCACTAGCAGTTGTTTTTGTTTTCAGGGCCATTTTTTCACATAGAATTAAAGTTAATTGTTATCACTTCAGTAGATTTGCTGCATTCACCCCCAACAAATATAGAAGAGCAGAGTTTTGGATGTTGGGTAGTTGGCCAACTCACTCACTGGTTATATTCAGCACCAAAGATCCAAATTTAGGTGTCAGCAACATTACACATAACTATAGGTTGTAGACTCATGGAGTCACTTCATGACTAGTTGGAATTGCAAATGTTAAATCTGTAAATTCCAAAGATCTGCTGTATTTACTGCTTATAAGTTTGGCAGTTGCTTTTCCCTGGTTGTTACAACAGAGTATCAACAGCTTTTGAGTCATAATGGACTTTTGGGGCTCTTATTAACTCTACAAAAAATCTGGGAAATACATTTAAAATTATAGGAGTTGAAGACCAGCACTGGCCTTTATGCTATCCATACTCACTTTATGATACTTCCAAATATACGTATACCATTTCTAGTAAATTCCATTTCTTTTACAATTAAGAAATCAGAGAGTAGGTGGGTGCAGTGACTGACGCCTGTAATCCCAGCACTTTGGGAGGCTGAGGCCGGTGGATCACCTGAGGTTGGGAGTTCGATACCAGTCTGACCAACATGGAGAAACCCCATGTCTACTAAAAATACAAAATTAGCCGGGCACGGTGGTGCATGCCTGTAATCCCAGCTACTCAGGAGGCCGAGGCAGGAGAATCACTTGAACCTGGGAGGCAGAGGTTGCAGTGAGCTGAGATCACACCATTGCACTCCATGCTGGGCAACAGGAGTGAAACTCCACCTCAAAAAAAAAAAAAAAAGAGAAAAGAAAGAAAGAAATCAGAGAGCATTCTGTTTATCTGGAAAATAGATGCCAAGTAGCAGTATGTATAAGCATTAACCACCCCCTATGTCCAAACACTGTGCTTGTCACTGTAGTGAATGAAAATATTTAAAACTTCCATTTGTTAGTTACTTATGATATGTTAGGCATTGGGTAATCACTTTACATGCATTGTATCATTACTTCTAATGGTGGGCCTATGAGGAACTCTCACTGCTCTTAAACAGCCTGTAATTTATTTGAAATGATGTCATAAAGGCTAAATCTAGTTGGTTCCTTAGGATGGCCTGAGAGGCATAGGAGGTTTTACCCAAAAATTTGCTAGACATCCAATATCCAGTTTTCTGAGCAACTGCATTTTCCTTTTTCCACAAAGTGACAGAATTTCTGCTAATTCTGGTAGGTATCTCTAAAGTTAATCTTTATATATTTAATTTTTAAAGATTAATAAATGTATCAAAACTAAGAGGTGAGTGAAAATTTAATCTTCATTAAATCAATCTATTTTTTATGTTTTTCATTCAAAAGCATTCTGTTGCATATAACAGGGTATTTCTTGTCTACTAAAGGAGATCCTACATCCCTGCTGGACTATTGTTAGTTTGCAAGTTTGCTGTAAGCCTTCCAGTGATCTTTGATAAAATTTTTTATTATTTCCCCTGGGATTTGAAGGCACATGTCCCAAACTTATACCTTTATAGCAAGGTAACTTACTGAGCAAGAATTTGTCGAGCAGTGAAGGTTAATGCTAACTTTTAGAAATGGCAATTTTTGGTCCCTACTTCCTCTGGCATATAGTTAATTAAGAGCAGTGTAACATAGAAAATTCTGCAAAACCAAACAGATTGCTGAAGTCTAGCATCTCGGATGGTATGTAGATTTGTTGCTTTTCCTGAATGAGTATTCCTGTCTGTGAAGCAATAGTGGCAGTCTCCTGAGTAATAGATTGCCTAGGGAGTCAAGAGCTCTTGCTTCTAGTCCAGGTCTTAACACAAACTATGAGACTTCTGGCAAGTTACTTTATCTCTCTGGGCCATGGTTTCTACAGCTGTAATATGGAATGATGCTGTCTATCTCACAGTGTTGTTGTAAAGGCAAATGCCAAAAGGTTATGTTCCCTTAGAATAAAGGCATACTATACCTTCAAAGTGGTATTCTTAGATATGCATGTATGTATCCTTTTTTTGTTGACATGCATAATAAAAACCATGTCATGTTATTTTATTTAACTGTTGCAGCCCAAAAAGAGGTAAAGATGAATAACAGTTGGTTATAAACAAAGAATGAATATTGTGTAGATGAGCTGAGTAAATTTTTCTTCTGTAATGTATGCAAGTTGTGATTGTTGTAGTCAGGAAGAGGATGTGGAAAAAAAAAAAAGGAACTCTGCAGCTATTCAGCACCCATCTGTATATGGTAAAATGTTCCATAGCAAACCCATGGCTCGAGAAACAGAATTATAGCTTCTCACATTTTGCTAAACTTTTGTTGTTCCTTTCCTCCTACTACTTATTATAAGAGGATGCTTTTTCTACTCTCAACTTCACAGCTGCTCCTCAAGAGGTTTAGCAGGCTGTATTGTCATAGCTTTGTCTTCTTTGTCAATTTCAAAATACAATGAGGATGACGCAATTATCTGTAGGACTGTTCCTCCCCTGGATGACATAGTACACATTGAGTTTTTGTTTTTTTTGTTCGTTTGCTTGTTTTCCTATGGGTCAAGTCAGATATTTACCTAGTATATATCAAGTGTCTGGTCTAGTACAAGACACCATGAGGAATTCATGAAAAATAACCAACACAGTCCTAACTCAAAATAGTTTACATGTTGAGATAAAACATTTTTATACATCATACTCATGTCATCTTCCCTTTTAACTTACTAGCTCTTTGAGACTGAGAGCCATGTCTAATTCTACTTGGGGTCTTCCACATTCACACTTTGAGATCGCGAATTCTTCATATTATGGGAGTGTCCCACTCCATTATGTGATTGTTATTATCCTTTTCCCATATACACTAAATGTCAGTAACATCTCCCAGTCACTGTAACAACCAAAGTTACTTCACACCTTTCCAAATTTAGCATAAGTGCCCCCTCAGTTGAGAGTCACTGTTTTCCAGCATCATGGATATCAGTTTGCATATGATAGACAATGCTCCGTCAATATTTTCTGAAAGGATGAATTCGTGAAACATGGCAATGGGAGAAAAATTACGCAGAGCAAAAATCACAAGCAAGAATCCATGGGACAGAATACTGGTACATCAGGGCTCTGGGATGTGAGGCTGTGTTGTGCTGGGCTGTGTGAGTTATTGTATTGGGCTGTGCTTATAAACAGGCTTTCCAAAGTAAATGCGAGAGTGGCAGCCACTTGTAAATAAGGGCGACAAAATTAAATAGGAAAACACTGTTTGGAAGAATCCATGCTGACTGGGTTGGAAAACTATTTGGGGGATAGTACAAGAGATGTTTGAATAGGTAGTAATAAGCAAGACTGTAGATAGTTGGACTTGATCCTATAATCAGCAGTTTACTTTCAAAGGCTTTTGTATAAGGTTATAACACCATGGAAGTCTTATTTTAAGATGAATTTGGCTATTGAATATAAGATGGATTTGGAAGGGCGTGGTGGCTCACGCCTGTAATCCCAGCACTTTGGGAGGCTGAAACGGGTAGATCACCTGAGGTCATGAGTTTGAGACCATCCTGACCAACATGGTGAAACCCTGTCTCTACTAAAAATACAAAAATTAGCCAGGCATGATGGCGCATGCTTGTAATCCCAGCTAGTCAGAAGGCTGAGACAGGAGAATCGCTTGAACCCAGGAGGCAGAAGTTGCAGTGAGCTGTGACCACGCCATTGCACTCCAGCCTGGGTAACAAGACTGAAACTCTGTTTAAAAAAAAAGAAAAAAAAAGATGGATTTAAAAAGGAACATACTGGAGACTGGTGACTAGTTAGGAAGTTCTTACAATAATCTAGCTGGAAAATAATACTCTCTCTTGCTCATTCATCCACCCTCTCCCTCATCATCTCAGTCTCTTTGTTCTCTCATCTACATATTTTCTTTTATTGTTTCTTCATCTCTTTTAGGTTGTGGAATATTTTTTGATACCTAAACTCATTAATGGTCAGTTAAACTAAAGGAGAACTCTTTCAGTTCTCCTTGCCCTTCTAGTACCAATGAAACATATTCTATCACTTTTACAATTTTTAAAAATCTGCTTAGTTTTGTCTTCTAGCTCTTAGGTCACAGTTTAAAATTTTTAAAGTATTAGAAGATGGAAACTAGAATGAACTCAGAAATTAATGTGATCTGCTTCTAGGAGAAGTAGGAAAATAAGAAGAAACACTTAACTCTAAAGATAGAGGTTCTGAACCATGAATGAATGAAGTTCACAGAAGAGCAATGCCATCTAGTTTCTGAAAAGAACTTGATGATGAATTAAGCAATATTAACTCAGTATAATCTGACATAAAAGAATTCTTTATAAATACCTAGGTGATGAGATGATCTGTGCAGTAAACCACCATGGCACATGTTTACCTATAACGAGCCTGCATATCTGCACATGTACCCTAGAACTTAAAATTAAAACAGAATTCTTCGTAGATCATTTTATTCAGTTACCAATATTTTACATTTCAGTTGGGAGGACTTAGAAGAAGGAAAGATGTATGTCCTTACTTCTCAGATCAGTTGGCATTTACTTAAGATAACCAGAAAAACAATATAATTAATATAGCAGTATAAATGGCAATAACTCCTTAATTTATATTAATTTATAATAAGATTCAAATTATAAAAAAGAATGAAATCATGTCCTTTGCAGTGACATGGATGCAGCTGGAGGGCATTATCCTAGGCAAATTAATGGAGGAACAGAAAACCAAGTACCACATCTTCTCACTGTGGAGCTAAACATCAGGTACTCATAGGCATAAATATGGGAACAATGGACACTGGAGACTCCTAGAGTGGGGAGGGATGAGGGGAAGAGTTAAAAAACTATTAGGTACTCTACCCAGTACCTGGGTGGTGGGAGCAATCATACCCCAAACCTCAGCATCATGCAATATTCCCAGGTAACAAACCAGCACATGTACCTCCTTAATCTAAAAGTAAAAAGAAAAAAATCAAATTAATATACTAATACAAGATTTCTAGGTTGCTTATTTAAATGTCTACAGGCATATATATCTAAAACATATTTTTATTCAGGCACCCATTTATATACAAACAATCAATATATTAGATTCTATTTATTCTTGTCTACTCATTAAGTGTCCTAAAGGACCACTACTAGTAACACTTAGCCGTTAGTAAGAAACATTGTTTGTGTATTAAAGTAATACCACTGTTGCATTAATTAAACTATTTTAACATTTAGACATTTTCTTTATAATAATTCACAATTTTCTCACACTACTAAAATGTTACTCTCTATATAATATGTGTTAACAGATAACATTAAGCAGAAGAACTGTTGGACTGTTTAGGTAGAGATAAGTAAACGTTTGGCATCCGTCATACACAGTTTAAAAAAGCATTCTCAGGAAAAGAAGGGATAAGCTTGAACATTTTTCATGAATATGTAGTTAACAAAATATAGAATATAAAATCCTCGATGATATAGAAAGCCATTATGGTGGCTTAACCCCAGAAAAAAATGAAGTGGCTTTTTGTCTTGGCAGTTAAATTCATTTTGATATATTTTTGAACTGATGTTTTTTTGGTAGGCCAACTAAAGAACAGAATAAACAAATTCATGGAGCAAAGAAAACAATGTGGTAAAGAATGAGAAATGATTTTCCCATAAAAGTTCATTGGAGACTCATGGGTTCCTAATTGGCAACATTCTTTGACTCTTTCAGGATTTAAGTTTAATCATGTTTAGCCAATTGCAATTCTGTGCTTTGAAGGAAGAAATAAGACCTCATACTGCCTGTGAGCTCTCAAAACATTAATTTGATTAACCAATTGATATGCTACATAATTATGTTTAAAATGCCTTAAAATACACATTAGTTAAAAAGTAACAGATAAACAGATGCAGTGTAGATGGTCACTTATCAACTTCGATCACTTTGAAAATAGAAATGACATAGATCTAATTTGCAGGCAAATCTCTTTCTTTTAGTTGTGCCAGTAAATGCGTCAGGGTTATGATCTTCAATCCTGTTCCAAATATCTACCATATCCAAAGTTTCTCTGCTTGATAGCTTTGATCCTAAACTGTGATCAGTGCCCTGCCCTGGTGAATTGGATTGGGCAATGCGTCAACTATAAGAATGCTTTTTGCATAGGCCATAGGCAGATGATAGCTATATGCGCAACTGCCAGTCTCCTCTTGGCGTTACTAAAAGATGCCCTGTGATGAACTTTGGCCTATGTTTCCTATGGGAAGATTCCTGGCTCTCTGTACTGCACTGACTGTGTGTGTTCCAGGAAATAAAAATAGCAAGGCAGTGTATTATATAGTTTTGACGTTTACTAAGTTATGCTACATACAGGAGAAAGAATACTGGATAAAGAAAATGTGGCACATATACACCATGAAATACTATGCAGCCATAAAAAAGGATGACTTCATATCCTTTGCAGGGACATGGATGAAACTGGAAAACATCATTCTCAGTAAACTGACACAAGAACAGAAAACCAAACACCACATGTTCTCACTCATGAGGGGGTGTTGAACAATGGGAACAGACGGACACAGGGAGGGGAACATCACACACTGGGGCCTGGGGGGTGGGGGACTAAGGGAGGAATAGCAGGGGGTGGGGGGATAGGGGAGGGATAGCTTTAGGAGAAATACCTAATATAGATGACGAGGTGATGGATGCAGCTAACCACCACCATGGCACATGTATACCTATGTAACAAACCTGCATGATCTGCACATGTACCCCAGAACTTCAAGTATAATAAAAAAAAAAATGGACTTTGTACTTGGAGCAACCTAAAGCGGAAACCCAAATTTGACAAATATGAGCTTTGTTGTGTGACCTCAGACACGTTATTGCACCACTCTGAGTCTCAGTCTCCCATCTGTAAACTGACCAAAAGTATGTCTACAACCCTGCTAGGGTGTTTTGATTTTAAAGTGCCACAAGAGACGATAAGAGATGGAGATTGGAAAGAGTTGATGTAATATAGACTGGTTCCAACATAGGGAAATTTGGCATGTCCTGTTGAGATTTAGCCTTAGGATAAATTAGAACTGTTCTAAACAAGTGGTTTTTGAATAAATTTAAGGAAAATCATATACGGCATAGATCAGGATATAAGTAAGACTTCAATGAACCTGAGCCAGAGAGCTCTCCAGCAGAGTAAAAGAACTTCCCGTAAGGTCAGTGTCAGCCAGCCTGAAGGCCAACCAGAAGCCAAGTGCCATCATTACTCAATGTGCATTTTTAATGCTATGCTACTTCCTAAACTGAAGAAAAATTTCAGTAACATTGAATGAAATATTTTCTGTGTTCCTCTAAATATTGTTTTTATTAATGATGAAATAAGTCAAATGTACAGAATTTCACGTAGCAAATTCTCACATACCTATCATTCTTTCACTCAGCTATGTCAAATCTAACATGTTATCATATTTTAAAAAATCTATTTTCAAGAATAAATCTTTACAGACAAAGCTGAAACTTCTTATGTTCCCACAATGCCATTCTTCTTTCTTTCACCCTAGATGTAACCAGTATCATGAATTTGATATTTTTCTTTTTCTTTTTTTATTGGTTGCAGACCTTTAATAAGTTAATTATTATTCCTTTTTTCATTGTGAATGTTTCTGATATATGAATATATTTTTAACTTTTATTTTAAGTTCAGAGGTACATGTGCAAGTTTGTTGCATAGGTAGACTCATGCTATGGGGGTTTGTTGTACAAATTATTTCATCAACCAAATATTAAACCTAGTACCCATTAGTTATTTTCCTTGGTCCTCTTCCTCCTCCCACCCTCCACCCTCCGATAGGTCCCAGTGTTTGTTGTTCCCCTCTATATGTCTATGTGTTCTCATCATTTAGCTCCCACTTGTAAGTAAGAGCATGTGGTATTTGATTTTCTGTTCCTGCGTTGGTTTGTGAAGGATAATTTTCATTTCTGTGCATGTTTTATGGTTTTTACAGCATCCGTGTAGGTTTTCATTAAACGTATATTCTTCTTCAATGTTCTTTTGTCTCTTAACTTTGTTTCTGTGATTTAACTATGCTAATGTGAGACTCTGTTTCATTCTGCCAATTTATAAAGTGAATCTATTGGATGAAAATGCAAATACTCCCTTATTGGTGGATATTTAGACTTTTTGCAGAATTTAATTTTGCAAACACTGCAGCAGTAAATATTCTTATGAGTATTTTTGTGTGAGAGAGAGTTTCCATCTAGAAGTGGAATTTCTGGGTTGAACAGCATGAATATCCTGAACTTTACTAGGTATTACCAAATTGATTTTCAAAGTACACAAGATCAGACTTCGGTTAGCAGTATATGAAATTCCTAATTCTCTATATCCATATCAACATTTGATGTGGTTAAATTTTTGCCAGTCTGCACAATGCTATGTGTTCTCACTGGTTTAATTTATATTCCACTGATTGCTTGTGAGGTAAAGTACTCTTTCACATGTCTATTGTCAATTCAGGTTTCCTTGTGTGAGAATTCCCTGTTCATATCATTTATTCATTTTTTTCTATGTTTTAGTATGAGAGTCTTCTTAAAAATAATATTTGTTCCCTGTAGTCCCAGCTACTCGGGAGGCTGAGGCAGGAGAATCACTTGAACCCTGAAGGCGGAGGTGGCAGTGAGCTGAGATCGCGCCACTGCACTCCAGCCTGGTGACAGAGCAAGACTTCATCTCAAAAAAAAAAAAAAAAAAAAAGAAACATAATCATCTTTGTCAGTTATGATGCTCGAAATTATCGTCTCCAAACTTGTGACTTGGGCTTTCAGTTTGTTTCTTAGGCCTTCGGCACTGTATCAAATTTATAGATTAATTTGAGTATAATTCATATTTTCATTAAGCTGTCTTTTAATTCATGAACATACTTTCTTTATCCTTTCATTCAAATCTTTAATGTCCTTCAGTAACTTTTGCTCAATCTGTAAAGGATTTTTGCAACTTTTACTAGATTTATTAGGTTCTGTTTCAGCTTTTGTTAATACTGTAAATGGAACCTTGCTTTTTTTTCCTTATTGAATTCTCTAATTTGTTATTATTCGTATAGAAGTTTGTTATTGGTTTTAGTATGTTGATTTTGTTTCCAGAAACCTTGCTAAACTTTTTGTTAGTTCTAATAATTTGTACTCACTTGGATTTTTCTGTGTAGACAGTTACATCCTTTGCAAATAATGACAGTATTTTCTAATGCTTTCCATTTTATATCTGATTTATTTTCCTTGATTTATTGCATTGTCTTGGACCTTCATGAAAATGTTAAATAGAAATGATGAGAGTGGGTGTTTTTGTCCTGATTTTAATGGGAAGACTTCGAAAATTACACCATTGATTATTATTTTTACTGCAGGTTGTTAATAGCCTTTAAGAAGTTGAGGGACTACTGCTATATTTCCAATTTGCTATGTTTTCTAAAAGACTTTTTAAATGTGATGAATGTTGATTTTTGTTAAATGCTATTTCTTCATCCATTCAAATAACATGTTTTAGTTTTTGTTATTTTGTAAATTAAGTTAACTATATTAATTAATTAATTTAATTTTGAAGCAGCCTTTCATTTTTTTGATAAACTTAACTTGGCCTGGATGTATTATATTTTTTACCCGTTGCTGGATATGGTTCAGCAATTTCTTTAAGGATTTTTGCATAAAATTAGTCTGTAATTATCCTTTCTCAAATTGCCCTAGTCAGATTTTTATAACATGGTTATACAAGCCTCAGTGAATCACAGGATAGCTTTCCCTCATTTTTAGTCTCTGAAATAGTGTATATAGACAGAGGTTTATTTCTTAAAAGTCTGATACATTTTGCATGTAAAATTGGGCTGGTTGTATCTTAGAATGGGAGACTTTTGATTATATATTTCATTTGTTTAATGGCTATTGTTTATTTTTTAATTTTTTCCTTGAAGTATGTTAGTAATTTATATTTCTTTAGAAAATTATTCCTTTTATTTAGTTTTTCAGATGCATTTGCATACTACTGTTTATAGTCTTATTTTATGATTTTATAATTTTTGTTGTATCTTTTTTTTTCTTTTGAGTGTTTTTTTTTTCTTTGCCTTTTTCCTCTCATTATTTATTTGTTTTGCTGGGCTGGAGGTTTATTTTACAAGCATTTTTAATAAACCAGCTTTTTATTTTATTTTTACTGGTTGTGCTTTCTTTTTTTCTATTGCACTAGTTTCTGTACTTATTTTTTATTTTTTCCTTTTCCTTTTCCTTTATGTTTAGTCTGAGGTTATTTTTTACAACTTTTCAAGATAAATATTTAACTCACTTATTTTTCCATCTTTAATTAATAAAGGCATTTAGTGTTATACCTTTCCCTCATTGCATAGCTTTAGGCGTATCCCACAAATGTTGGTATGTAGTACTTTTGTTAACCTTACATTCTAATATGTATGTGTGTATATATATGTATATATATATACATATATATATACATATATATACATATATATATACATATATTTAATTTCCTTTGCAATTTAATTGTTAACTTATTAGGTATTTAGCAGTGCTTTAAAAATTATTATACAGGGGGTTTGGGACTATCATTTTAGTGTTGATTTGTTAATACTCACAATTGTGTTTTAGGTCTCTTACCAATCCCATCCCTGGGACAGTGGGTATTTGGTTCAGTTTTGGAGTGAGAGCCTGTGCCTGGTTCTCTTTTCTTCCTAGGTCATTAATTTCTTGTAAATCTGTAACCTTTTTCAGAAGGCCCAACATCAGGACTTTGTATTATTTATCTTGCCTGCTTCCCAGCACTTTTATCATGGACACACCCCTGGAGCTGAAGTCTTGGGTAACACTGCATGCTTCTGAACTGAGAACCCAGCATGCTGTTTGCTTCACTGCTTCAACTGCTTAACAGATTCCTTTGTTTCTAGTCCAAAAAGATGTTAAATCTTGTCTTTGAACCCAGCTATATTTTTTGCTGTTCTCTTTTTATATACTATCTTTCATTTCTTTGTATTTAGAGTAGAAGGATGAGTTAATTTGAATTTCAGTGTCTCATAGTTTTAAAACATGTACTCCTCCGTGAAGAGGAAGAACTGGAGTAGCACCCTCACTCCCCAGCCGACCCCTCTACCTCAGAAAAACACGACAGTATGTATACACACATGGTCTCAATTAATCCTTTATTTTGACTACACGCCCTCTTTATGCAATATTGAAAATTCCTCTTTGCTTTATGGTCACACAGTATAATACTTACAGGAACATTGCCCTCTGTTCTTGGACCCTTCAGAGATGATTATTCCCCCCCCAAAAAAAAAATGAAAACTACTTTTGCCTTGTGTTCAATATTTTCAATATTACTTTTTTAAAATTTCAATTTTCCAGTATAAAACTGAAGGTCACACTGCCTGTTGATAACTAGCTTGTTCAAGTAACAGTGACTCATAAGGCCAAACAGAATTGATTGGAAATTGGCAGCCCTCTCTGCATTCTAAGCACTTATCTGGAGATTTAGTGAAAGCTAATCACTTCACTGAAAAAACAGATAAAAATATAAAGATCTGCTTTACGTTTGGTAAAGCGTATTAGTAGTAATTAGATGAGAGTAATAAAGCTAACTAACTGCATTATTGTAAGCATATTTTAGTTTATTTTTAAAGATTTAGGAGTTCCAAATATAGTTCTGTTACATGGATAATATTGTGTAGTGGTGAAGGCTGGGCTTTTAGTGTACACATCACCTGAATAGTGTACATTGTACCCAGTAGGTAGTATTTGATCCCCTTATCCCCCTCCCACCATCTCACCTTTTGGAGTCTCCAGTCTCTATGATTCCACGGTGTATGTCCATGTGTATTCATTGTTTAGTTCCCACTTATAAGTGACAATGTGTTTTTTGACTTTCTGTTTCTGAATCATTTCACTTAGGATAATGGCATCCAGTTCCATTCATGTTGCTGCAAAAGACATGATTTCACTCTTTTTTATGGCTTAATAATGTTTGTGTGTCTGTGTGTTTGTGTGGTGTGGGTGTGTGTATATAAAGGTATATATATATATATATATATGTTTATCCAGTCATCCGTTGATGAACACTTAGGTTGATTCCATGACTTTGCTATTGTGAACAGTGCTGTGATAAACGTATGAGCATGGGTGTCTTCTTGACATAATGATATGTTTTTCTTCAGGTAGATGTGCAGTAGTGGGTTGCTGGATTGAATGGTAGTTCTGTAAGAAATCTCCATACTGTTTTCTATAGTGGCTGTACTAATTTATACTCCCACCCACAGTGTATAAGCATTGCCTTGTCTTCACATCTATGCCAACAACTGTTGTTTTTTAACTTTTGAATAATGGCCTTTCTGGCTGGGGTAAAGTGATATTTCATTGTGGTTTTCATTTGCATTTCTGATGATTAATGACGTCGAACATTTTTTCATCTGTTTGTTGGCCACATATACATCTTCTTTTGAAATATATCTGTTCATATCCTTTGCCCACTTCTTAATGGGGTTTTTTTTTCTTGTTGAGTTGTTTGTGTTCCTTGTAGATACTGGATATTAGCCTTTTGTTGGATGCATTGTTTGCAAATCTTTTCTCCTGTCTTGTTGGATGTTAGCATATTTTAATGGATAGTAAGTGTCTAGGTCTTGGCCTAAGGGAGGCATTGAAGACTTGTGTCTCCTCTACTAGTGACCATGACTGAGAGTAATGGTTACATGCTTTATACTGAACCATGCATGAATATTCTTTCCACCACTGTCCTTTCCACAGAAGTTTTTTTTTTTTTTTTTAAATATTCTTCTGTCCTTATTCATGAGGCATAAGGAACTCAGTAAAATTCTGTGCATGTCATCATCTGTCATCATCCAATGTTACTCTTCTGGGACATTGTCCTTGTTCTCTCCAGAATCTTACCTACTTGGTTGATGCAGAGTCATAAGATCTTGGCTATTAGTTCATTAATGTATTAGTTCATTCTCACACTGCTATAAAGAAAGACTTGAGACTTGGTAATTTATAAAAGTAATAGTTTTAATTGACTTACAGTTCTCTATGACTGGGGAGGCCTCAAGAAACTTACAATCATGGCAGAAGGCAGAGGAGAAGCAAAGGCATGTCTCACGTGACAGCAGGCGAGAATGAATGTGTGTCAGTGCAGGAAAAACTACCATTCATGAAATCATCAGATCTCGTGAGAATTCACGCACCATCACAAGAACAGCATGGGAGAAACCGAACCCATAACCCAATCACTTCCCACCAGGTATCTTCATAAACACCTGGGGATTAAAATTAAGATGAGATTTGGGTGGGGACACAAAGCCTAACCATATCAATTTGTCATCTAAATTTGAAGTCAGCACAGGCCTATGCTGAAAACTTAGCCAAATGGTGTGTTCCACAGACTCATACATATGCTTTTCAGAACCGCTGTGGCCAAAGCTTGGAGGATCACCTTGTTCCTTTAATCCTGTACTTCCATAACCCATTATGCAGAATATGTGATTTGTAATAAATTGACATTTAAACAGATGATTACTGAACACAAGAAAAGAGAAATGAAAGAGGGTTATAAACTAAAGTTGTATTTTGAGGGGGTGTACAGAAAATATATACAGCATTAATGTAGCCCTAAGTTTATCAAATATAAAATCAGTTGTTCAATAAATCATACCTCAGGGGGAAATATTGTCTTTTTTAGTAAGAACTGCCTTGTTCTAAATTAATTAGGCCCCATGATGCTTGCTTGGGCTGCTAAACAGTAATTTTTAAAAGAAATCTTGTAGTCATTAAAGTGCTCTTAAAATAGTTCATTATGTATCATATTTGAGACTGCAGCTTTTAGAACACCAGACTATTAAAGTTTCTAAAACCAAGAATCAAACTCTATTCACAATAATGATTTTGATAGTTAGCCCCCACATGATGATACCACTTGAACTTCTGAAGAGTTAACCTTAAACTAGATCATATATTCTATATATTTTGACCTGAGTTTTTACATTGTTTTCAACCAAATTTTACTGAACCCTGGTGCTTATTTCTTCTGCTTCTTCACCACTTCTACTTATTTCTTTTTCTCCCATTTGTGTAGGGATACTAGCTGAGGTAAGTATGCAGGACTTAAATTTGTGAAGTTCAGATTACGTTTCTCTTACAACTTTAGTTTCCTTAATAGACCTGTGTGGATCATTCAGCTAATGAGTCACTAAGCTCTAAAGCAAGGTCATTCTCCTTGTGGAGAAACTTATTATTTGACAGTAGGGATGAGGCACATATTAATGTTTCAATATTCAGGGGTATGCTTGATAACTAAATACAAGGAGTTAGCAACATTCATTTCTAGCCAAATAGGTACTCAACAAATATTTGCCGAATGAATGGATTGCCATAAATTCTTCTAGAACTTGATAAAACTTCCTCAACTTTTTAGTACCATATTTGTCATAACTAGAAGGGAAAGGGGATAATAATTTCTGACATTTGCAAGTATTATGGGACAACTTAGAGCAGGGGTCAGCAAGCTGCGACCCTCAGATAAATGCAGCCTGCTGCCTATTTCTGTATGGTTTGTGAGCTAAGAATGATTTTTACCTTTTTTAATTGTTAAAACAAAAAAATCAAAAAGAGGACAGTATTTTGTGATATGTGAAATTATGTGAAATTCCAATTTTAGTCCCCATATTAAAGTTTTACTGCAACACAACCACATTCATTCATTCATTCATTTACACACTGCTTTTGAAACACAAAGACAGAGCTGTGTAGTTACAACAGATGCCATATGAACCAGAAAGCCTAAAACATTTACTATGTGGCTCTTTACTACAAAAAAAAAAAAAAAACAAAAAATGTTTGCCCGACCCTGACTTATAGAATTGATTAAATGGTTTTCATAAAGAAACCTACTAGGGGAAAAACAGCACTATATAAGTACAAAAGTGTTACAACTATTTCATTTCTGAATATGTTGCTATTATTTCTAAGCTATTTGCTTGTGGTCTCTATAATGGTAACAGATACTAATGCACAAGAATAGAGCAATAACTCCTACCATAATTGTCCACATTCATAGAAAACTGCACGTATAGCTGCAGCCAGATGTTTAAAGAATGGAAACTGAAATGAAAATGTAAAATCTTTACTGAAAGAAGGGTAGAAATGATATCAGAATTACCCCTATGACCTGATAAGAAGCATCAACAACAACAACAACAACAAAAAAAGTCTTTAATCCATCTATGTAATCACTGGGATGGATTTCTAATTGCCTCACCAAAAGCTCACAAAATTTTACAAGACCATAAATCAGTTTCTCTTTTAAGGCAAAAATCCTAATTTCTTTAAAATTTTCATAACATCAACCAGTATTAACAACTAGTCATATATTAAATGTTGGCAATTTATATACAATTATACATTTCAGTGAGATGTTTATATACCTGTGGGGTAAGTAGGTAAAATGTTAAATCAGTGGTAGAAGACGGAGATGAGTGAAATATCAAATTTTGAAGAATGTAATTAAGACTATATCCATTTTAGGGCTAAAAACTTACAACATAGGCTGTGTTAAAACAGCACAAATGGAAGTGAAGTTTAACTAATGGAGTTCACTTAATGAATGTAGACAATAAAACCAGATATTTCACTGCCTGAATGGGTTTACATTTTGCCAGTTATCTAGTTAATTTGATTCATTGGGATTTGTAAATTGGCTCATTCAGAGTCCAAAGTGAAATGGTGATTTAAGTGTAGCCCAGTGGCCTTTAGAGAAATAATCAATTCTTTAGAATTCATCTGAAGAATTAAGTTTTATCCTAATTACTCACTTGGAGAATTAACTCAAATTTTGAAGCATTTGGCTAGACAAAAAAAATAAACCTGGGCCTTCCATTTAGAAAAAACCCTCCAGGGAAAAGCTTTGGGAAAATTTGAGCCCATTAACAACAGCCTTGAACACTGTTTTCTTGATTTAAAAAAGTATCCAATTATATAGGTTTGTGGAGTTAGTGGATCCATTCACTTGTTTATTTAGTAAATATTTATAAGATCCTACTATGTAATACATGCCAAGTACTTTTGAAGCCATCGGGAACACAGAGGTGAAGAAGTAAACAAGAAAAATAGATTCCCTGTCTTCTTGGAGCTCACATTCTTGTGGAGAAAATTAGATGATGATTGTGATTTAGAAAATAATTTAAGATAGGAAAAAAATTATGTGTAATAAAATAAACAGAGTAATTAGAGGGAGACTGAGATGAGGAGCACTACTTTTGCTAGTGTGAATGGAGAAGGCCTTCCTGAGAAGGTGGCTTTTAAGCTGAGACCTGAATGATGGAAAAGATGAATGATGGGGAGCTCTTAGAGAAGATACATTCAAATATGCAATGTTAACTCTAACATGGAGGTGGAGTCCATCCCAGAGACTATTTTATTATGCTCAACATCAAAACTCAACCTATATTTTCCAACCAATACTCAGAAACATCTTTGAGGGACAATTATGCCATGGACTTACTGCTATCATTATTTTTGTTATAATTAACATTATAATAATCCATTGAAGTTAAGAGATATTTTCACACGTATTTCATTTTAATCTCATGTAGTGTGGGTACTATTAATATCTCTACTTTGTAGACAAGAAGACTTGACGTTCAGGGAGATCAAGTAATTTGCCCAGGGCCTCCCAGAGAACCGTTTAGTCATTGTAGAGATAAAGCCTTGAAGCCATACTTTTTTCTAGATATCCAAATTGCTCATTTTATTACACCATTCTATCCTAAACCATAACGGTAATTATAAGATAACATTCTGAATACTAATTAATATCCACAACAGACAACATACTTGTGTCAAATAAAGTAAGGATCTTTAATATCTGCTATTTAAGAAAAGTATTCAGAACAGAATTTTTAGTCTCAACTTTCACGATGGCTTATGATCAAAATAGAGGATATGATTGACTTTATAGAGTTTCACACATGATATTTATATTTGATTTTTACACATTTAATTTTGTATATTAATTTTTAAATATTTAATTAAATTTATATTTAATTTTTGCTTCCTCTTTTTAAAGCAATTCAGATTTGTAAATAACTTTGCTGTTGGCTTGTTTTTAGAAGAGCTGTCCTTTGAAAAGAAAATTAGTCATAATGTTAAATTGCAATTAGATGGGGGTTTGTTTGGTTTGCTTTTTGTTCTGTTTTGGTTATAAGCTTTTCCAGCACTGATGCTAAAATGCTCACCTGTGCTGGTCTGGACTTGTGGGATATTCATTGACTTTATGTCCATAGTAAAGTAGTGAAGATCGTCTTATGTGCAAAACATATTTGGCTATGGTTGACAGGATTTTCATTTTCCATTCACAGATGTCAAGCATTTTCAGTATAACATGAACCTCAGCATAACAAACTCAGCAATTTATGAGAAGCACACAGCTCTGCTTACTTTTCATTTGTCAAGGGTTGATGAGAAACATCTATATTGCTTGTTCAATCTGTTAATTGTGTGTTTTCATCCAAGCTGAACTGACAAGCTAAGATCTGTCCACTCATATTAGTCTGTAGGGATATGCTTGTCAATAAGGTCTTTAAACTCCCATACATGTGACCTATAACTCAAGTAATTCTTTATAAAGCAATATTTGAAAGGTTATCTGCACTTTAACATTACACTTGTGGTACCCCTAGATGAAAACTAAGGTACAAACTTCAAAGCCTGTAGTTTCATAATCTCTAAGGTCTGTAATTTAGTTAATTTTAAGTGGGTTAACATTAACTTTAAGGAAGGAGTTCAGAAATTTACCATTAAAAATATTATGCTTGCTTTTAATTAATTTTTAAGTTACTCAAATTCTACAAACATTTTGGGGAAGTTTGCATAACTAATATAGTGAGTTTTAGAGACTTCCTCTCCAAGTAGGACCTCAAAAATGTTTCCAAAGTAAATATTTTTACTGTTGTAATTTTTTTAATTCAACGTAATATACATAAAATTAAAATGGAGTTGATGGCTCTTGGTCTCAGTGTGGCAGTGTAACGATTAAACAAATACTCTCAAGCCAAATCATTATGGTAAAGTTTAACATCTGAGCTCCATGAACCTGTTTGTTGGATCATCAAACATATGCTGGAATGATCAAGTTCATTGTGCTAGCAATGGTCATAATCTGAACATCTTCAGCACAATTCACTGCCTTGAATCATTCCGGTTTTAAGTTAAGCACAGACAACAGGCATTATTAAATTGAAATTATCCGAGTTCTTATGGCTTAAAGCAAAACTTTGAGTTTTCTGTTGACTATTTTAAAGTTAAGCAATACTGAATTTGATTCTCACTTTTAAAACCATGGTGATATTGATGTTCTTCACACACATCTGCCCTTGTTTCTTTCTTTTCAGCATTAGCAACCAATGAAATTTTCAAGAGATTTTTACATACATCACAAGGTAGATAAAACAATATTCTTTGGAGGAACTATTTGTAAAGCTCAAATGTAGAAAAATCCAAATTATAGAACATTCAAACTAAAAGGACGGTGGACCATGAGCTCGGTGAGAGGAATATTTCTACTGCTTAGCTCTAGGTCTAGTGTATAATAGATTCTCAGTAAACAATTCATGAGTAAGCAACCAGTATAACTTTTTAATTTTACTATTTTTGAAACCAAGGCCCAAAGGAGATAAATAATTTTACATGGTTGCACAAACTAATGGTAGAAGAGAAATGAAAGAATTCTGGCCTCTTGAATCCCATTCTATTCAATGCCCTTTCCTCTATAATACTGTGTTTCTTCTAATTTATTTATGTTGTTTCCTCAATCCTAATTTCCAATGACTTGGATTGAGTAGGTGAATGGTTTTTTTAGGCTATGTCCCAATATAAGGCTGCATTCTCAAGACACAGAAAGTACAGGTACTAAACTAATGCATGTACATCATCCTTTTAAGGTTAATAATGATTCCTCCAAAAACAGATCAGTTCTTATTTGCTCTCCCTACCATAGGTTGAATCTCAGCAGTGACAACTGAAACTAATATACAACATAGCCTTTTCTCATTAAAGAGCTAGTGGACAACATTGGAATAGGAACATTTTCTTACTAAATCATCAAGTTGAGTTACTTGCTCTTATATATATCTGCTTCTGTGACATACTGCATGATCCTTCAGGAAGTGTCATCCTATTGATACCCTGGGAGGGGGGGTTTCACAAGAGTTGGTTTTCCTCCCAGTTGGATATCCTGGGAGGGGGGTTTCACAAGACATAAAATATATGATGCCCAGTTACATTTCAACCCTAGATAAACAGCTAATTTCTTTTAGTATAAGTAGGTCAAAAATGGGACTTATTTGCTAAATCTGGCAACCCTAGGTTAACTGTCATGCCTAAACACAGGATGTCCCAATCTGCTGACAGCCTACTCGTCATTGCTTGATTTTAGTAGTTGTAATAGTTTTGCTCACCAACCACTTTACTGTGTGTAGTGAATCTTCAGAGCATTATTGTGGGCCAGTTGCTAATGCTTGCAATTTATATGACCTGTTAACAGATTAGTGATGCAGGCATAAACAGAATCCCTTCCCCAGAGTCTTATGGGAGCTGGGACTAAGCTTTCCTCCTTATTTTTTACCATATTCAAACACATATCTCTTTTTGATATACATAAAAACTTATGTCCCTGAACTCCATTGAGAGTGTTATTTTCTGTAGCTTCTTTATGAAAATATTGTATCTTTTCCATTTTACAAATATAAAATTATATTATGATAGTAAGCATGCTTTTTCATGCTACACTTCATATAACACTACTCTAGAGATTTTGAAATCCATCCCTAGAGAACAAGATCCCGGTTGAGAATCAGTGGTCCATGAGATATCAAAACAAATCAATGAGAAGTCAAGTACTCAGTTGAGCTACTTGTTTTTCAATTATTTAAATATATTTTTCCTAAATCAATGTTACTCAAAGAGTGACTTCTTATGTAACAAAGGTTAAATAATAGTTATAAAATTATTTTAATAACTATTAAAAATATTGAGTTTTTTTTCTATTCTGTTTTAGTGATTAAAAATTTCAGTGTGGAAACCACTGGTTTACCTAAAAGTAAAGAAATTGTTTTCTTTTTAAAAAATTTATTAACTTCCAATTCCCCATCCCCTCTAAGTTGACCAGCCATTTGGACCTTTTGTGGGTAAGCAGAAGACTACTGCATTTAAAGATGGCCGACTAGATACAAATATAAAAAGCTTTTTATTGGTGTCCACAATTGTTACATTATAATATCTTGCATTTATTTTCATGTATCCATTCAACATGAGGATACAATTATATTATTCCCATTTGGCAGATGAAGAAGCTAAAACTCAGAGTGAAGCAATGCCTCATTACACTACTGAGGATTAGAGTATAATCTTTATTGTAAATCTTAGCTTGTTTTTATTTTTATTGAATTAGTTTTTATAATTACATTATGGCACATTTCTGTACCTCAGGTGTCTATTGATTTATGAACTATTAGATTTAAAGGAGGAAGGTTTTATGAGAAGATGAACATCTAGACAATTATAGCCCTAGGAAAAAAAAGCTTAGATAGATGTGTTCATTCTCCTGATAGGTATTTGTTTTGTATTCATCCAAATGATATGTTTAGCATCATTCCAAGAGATATTTAACAAAAATGTTTTCCATTGTATCATCCACTTGTAGATTAAGCTTGCTGAGATGTTGTAGTAGTCCACAGTTTACATACTTAATCTGGTTAGGCTGTTGCCTGTCAATTAAGTAGGATTTATTGATTCTTTTCAATTTGGATAATACAGTGACTCAGAAATTTTTAATCCCCTGATTTAACTAACCTGGAATAAATATTAAACTGATTTCTGAAATTATCACATATTAGTCAAATATGGACTATCATTTGTCATATTCAGGCCTCCTACATGAAGGAAAACACAAAGTGCATAGGTAATGTTTTTGGCAGAAGTGTATGAAAACACTATTTTACTATTTAATTCAGCACCCAATACTAGCGCTTCATGTTAACAAAAAGCATAAATGAATAATTAGGATCTTCCATGGTTACTATAGTATAAATTATACATTTTAAGGTTATTACAGATTAAAATATTCAGCACTGATTACTATTAAAATTAAATACTAAGATATTTATCAGATTCACTTTAAAATGCATAGTCTATCATGAAACAAAATTTCTGCAGCAATAAAACTTAGATAAAACGTCAAAAATCCAAACCTAAACCAATCATTTTGTAGTTAATCTTCATTTATGATTGCCCATCCCAATTTGCCTAGACATTTTGATTTTTTACAATCAGTATAGTCTTCTCTGTCTATCCTCATAAAATGTCTAAAAGGGTTATGAACCGCTTTGGAGATGAGGACAATGCAATGCAGAAAAAATAAGTAACTTCACAAAGGACCTTTATGAAGCTTCTTCCTCAGCCAGCACTAGATAGAACTATAGTTACTGAACATTTTGGAATTCTGTTTTTTCTGATGGCAAAAGCATTCATAGAAAAAGTGAAACATTGCCTATTGCCTAGGCATAACGCCCAACTTTTAGGTACTTTAAAACATCTGGTTGATTATTTTCACTTGTAAATCAGATAGTTGACAACCTTCTATACTTGTATACATTTACAGAAAGTTAAAATGCCCTGTTATTGAATCGACTAGATACTGCATTACCTCAAGTAATACACTTGAATTGTTTTAATATATGCATACATTCGTGGTCTTGTGCTGTATCAGTGTTTTCATATTTCCTTCCATTAGTCTTGATTTAAATTGATTTTAAGTATAACAAAAGCTAATTCACATTAAATGTAGTGCACATTTGATTTAGAGTTTTTTTTTTTGCAAATATAACTATTATACTATCCTATGAATATCTAAGTCATTTCCAGCAGAATATAGAAATTATTGAGATATATATTAAAGAAAATATTTTAGTTAAGTTATTAGAAACTATAGAATTGGCTCTGGGTATGGTAGTGTGATTAAATTATTACAATTATATGATGCTTTTATTCTAAAGTACGATTCTAAGCATATATAACTTGAATGTCTTCTTTAATACTTTAAAGTTCTAAGGAGTCAATTCACTTCTTTTTTTTTTTTTTTGAAAGAAAGAAAAAGAGAGGAAATAAAGTGAGAGTAAAAGAAAGAAAAAAAAGAGTGTAAGAGAGAATGAAAGAGGAAGAGAAAGAGGGAGAGAGAACGAGATTTTTGTTCTATTGCCCAGGCTAGAATGCAGTCTAAAAATGGGTATTAAAAACCTCTTTTATGCCAATAATTGTGCTTAA